>JAJONR010011118.1:0-19612 GCA_029582245.1 Solanum etuberosum | reverse complement strand
CGCCCCCCCCCAGTGGAAACTTAGGTAATTGAGATAAAAGAGGGGTTTTTTTGTTTTTGTTTTTGATGAAAGATAAAGGGGGTCATCTTAAAACAAGTGTGCAGCAGAAAGAGTGAATTCTTAACATTTCAAAGCATGTATACCCAGTTATCATGCAAGTAAATACAAAAGATTTCACATATTATGCAGTAAAATCATCCCTGGCATCTTTTTCTATTTTAACATCTCAAAGCATGTAACTAGCCGTGAAAGATTTCCATAATTGAGCAGTACAATCATCTCCAATGTCTTTTGTTTTGGTGGAGGGAAAGGGAGCCAAAACTCCAAGAGTCTTGATGCCCTTATAAATCCATAAAGAAGATATAAAAGGATTATCAAGATGTCCCTAAAACATATTTGTCTCTTATGGCAGACATCAATAAGTATACTTAAAACAGATTTATCCCTTGAGGGAGACATCATATAAGAAAATCATAGGAAGCATATATCAATAGAATGAATCTTCATCAGGCCTTAAGACTAGTGAGGTAGCCATACCTGAGCCTCGCAACGTACTACTGCCATGACTCGATCATTGTACTCTTCGATGCTCAATGGTGGGAACAAAAAATGTCTTCTTGCATATAGCTGCACATCGAAGCTTCAACAAGATTAGACATACATTTTCTAAGTTGCATTCCTATTGACTCTTCAATTTTGATACCGTAACTTTTATACATAACTACTACAAGTAATTGTAGAAAATCATGTGTTCCCAATAGAAACCAATCATTCAAATTTCCAATAGAAGATACTGGAGTTGTACCACCATTAATGCAAGTGACTCTAGGAACAGAAATGTAAATACCAATTTTCACATGCTTATCTACTTCCTACGTAGAGGTAAAGCTGCCCTTAAAGATGTCACAATGCACTACAAAGAGAAAAGGAAACACCGGGTATTTTCACATGCACATCTACAGATGTACTTCCTACACATGGTTGGAACTTGTCTTTATGAATGTCATAGAGAACGCGGAGAATCTAACCTAAGCAACTTGTAGAGTTAAGAAGGTTACATGTTTGTCCTGGTCAAAGCTTTCCGTCTTTCTAAAAGTAATATCTCCTATCGTATCAAGTTATCAGGCTCAGATATTACCGCAATAATTGAAGTTTTATTACATCTAAACAATAGGATGCCCAAGAGCAAAACTAAATGTAACCTCTAAACGAGTTTAAATCGTTACTATACAAGAGTAATGAGGTTTTTTCCCCAACTAAGAGTTAGATGGGAGATTTTGTATGTTACTAGACTGAGATCCAGATATTGGATGCTACTATTCCACCTAAGTTTGCCATTTTGGAGGCTGTTCCTCATCAGGTAAAACATTTTTGAACTTCTCGCATGAGTGAGTGACACATATAGCTACTGGACCTCTCAACCAACAGTATGACTCAAACTTAATTCTCTCCTCTATATCAATCCAAAATAAAAATGGCATAAAAATTCTCAGCAATGACTATCACATCAATAATATTCCAATAATTCTCCCAAAATAAGTATGTTTTTCACACACAAAAATAATAATAATAATAATGACAATAATCCACAAGTATAAACGTGAATCAGAACCTCAAAGATGCAATCTCCAATGTAAGCTAGCGAAGCTGCATTAAACACAGACCGAGGCTTCTCAACTTTGGGTGCACTTGGTAGCCATACGTCGTACCCCATATATGTTCCATCCGGTTTCACTATTTACAAAATATAATATCAACATGTATAAATACAAAGTAAAACATCAAATTATGGACAAAAGAGAAAACAATTAGTCGTTTAGTACCTTCCGTAGACTTAGGAATTTCACGTTTGAGAAGGTCCGAAACCGAAATATTCGACCGGCTGGTAGAAGGGGACAAGGAGATAGTTGAAATGGCGGATAGAGAATGAAGGGTTTGGGTTTTTTTAGGAGTTGTACGGTGGGGAGTGTACGGAAGTCTTTGGGTTGTGTCAACTGAAGAAGCTATGGAGAACAAGGGAAGAAGAATCGCCATTGTTGAATACTAATACTTGAGCTACTCGCGGGACAAAAAATCATCCAAGGATAAATTGTATTTTGTCCGTTTAGTAACGGAGTGTTTGTTAGGGTTAATTCTAACAACACCCCTAACTTGTTGCAATTGTAAAAATAGGTCCCATAACTTCTTCAGGTTATAGTTTGATCTTCTTTTATATATTAATTATTAGGGCGTGGGGAGGAAATCAATAGCATGACGATTTTTTATTTTTTTTTAGATAGAAAAGATAGCACGTATATTCGTCACCATTATACAAGATAGCTTCAGTACTATCTATCTTAGTGTTAGTACTACATAATATATTACTGCTACTATCGATTACTATTGAAAAGCGTTCACAATTGTTAAGATTACAAGGAAAAAGAAAAAACGATGATGTTTCATGGCTTGACATTTTAGCTGAATTTATGACTCTTGTTTGCAAAGCATCCTCTTGATCTACCTTCATGAGATCGCTAACAAAATAAAAGGTTGCTCGAAGATTAGAATGTCCTAGCCTGTCAGTTCTGTACCAAAACGTGCCAGTTGATCAACAACTAAGTTTTGCTCCTTGTACACTTGATTCACTAGTGGATTAAACAACTTGCTCGTGAGGTACCTGCATTCAACAAAAATAGGAGAATAGTTAAAGTGATTGTTGTTTAGTTTGATATGAGATGAATTGAAATATATAGATATGATTTATGATGATTCACATAGCCAATCCAAATTTACTCAAAAGCATAGTGACGATCATTATTGTAGCTTAATTATATCCTCAATATATTGAATATAAATTAAAACAAGATCACACAAAAAAGATACTTACTAAATTAATTTAAAAAAATATATATTTATAATTAAAGGTCAGATATTCTTAGTTATACATTACGAGGATTAAAATTAAAATTAATGAAAGATGGCCAAAGTGTTACAATCCCTTTATTAAATTTGCATAAATTCACAAATAAATTATCAAAATTGAATATTTGAATTAATTATAGATTAAATATATTAATTATTATATATCATAAGGACGAAACTCAGAATTTGCCTATTATTCAAGGATTAAAAGAGCAAATTCTCTGCATTTTGTTTTAATTAATTTGTTTTTTTTTTAAGTTTGGGCTACCACGTCGTCGTTTTACACGACTGCTGTAATTTACCTCAACGGGGAAGAAGAAGAAGAAGAAACGACGGCCGGCGACTGAAGACTGTAAACAGTGTGAATTTTTCAGCAGAGTAAAGAAGAAAGAAGGAAGCTATAGAAAAAGGCGTAATGGCTGTGTCTCCAAAACTATACATTAATAAACCTAAGAAAGGTAATCGCTGAATTATTTTCTCAATCGAGAAGAATCTCCTATAAGAATGGCATTTTTTTGAATAATAGTAATTGCTTATATTCGGATGTACAGCGCAGTTGAAGCAAAATCAGCAACAGCAGGCATCTTCTCCGACGCCGACGTCTTCGATGGCGTCTTCATCTATGGCGCGCGGTGCGGCTCCACCTCCTCAGCCGCCTAAGGAATCCTTTATTCGCCGTTACAAGTACCTATGGCCTATGCTTTTGGTTGTCAATTTCTCTATTGGAGGTTACTCTTTTACTCTTCGTTTTTTTCTATTGTTGGCTAATGCTTTTTTAATTTCATTATAAGGTTCCGAGCTTTTCGAAATTAGACTTGGACATTTTTGAGGATCTGTTTTATATGTTGTAATTTCGTTCCTTATCTGCTATGGTGATGTTATTGTTGGAGTCCCATGTATTTGTGGAATGGGAATTTGGTCTCTTATATGGTGTTGGCAATTCATAAGTTATTGTCCATGTTCTAGATGTCCAGTCAGAGTCAAACCCATATCCGTTCATTGTTTTCGACATTGGCCCCCTTGTCTTATATTGTCCATGTTCTAGATGTCCAGTCTTGGGAGTGTTGGAGTCCCACATCACAATGAAATTTGGTCTCCTCATATGGTTTTGGGTCATCCTCCTTCATAAGCTAGCTTTTGGGTTGAGTTAGGTCCAATATCCCTCTTAAACAGTTATGCTGAAATTGGAGTTCACCGTAGAAAATACAATCAAGTCTTGTTTAAGGGAAGGAAAGGGTGCAAAATGTTGGAAAAAGTTTGTAGTCATGGAACTTCTATTTAGTATTCGAGTTTCATTATTGTATTAGTAGACAAATTTCACAGTCTTTAGCTTATTTTCTTTTTTCATAATTCAATTAGGGTGTGACTTATATCTCATACTGTCATTTCCATAATGCACAAGAATTTTCTTTTCTTTGAGAATCCATTCTAGATGTGTACTTATCCTTGTTCCTTAGGCGGCAGGGTAAGAAGCTTTGATTAGGTAAATTACTGAAGAGATGATACAGAGTAATGTTGCAATAGGCCTAGAGTAACTATGTCATTGTTACAGCGGCTGTCAGATTTAAAAGAAAATGATTTACAAATGGGAGAAACCTCCAGTCATCCTGGAACTCACTAGTCGTTTTCTTATCTTTCTTGCTACACTCCCTGTTCCATTGTTTCTCTAAATTGGTTTGCTTTCTCTTCATTTTGGGTTCTTGATGTATGTCAATAGACAAAGTTTTCCTCATTTCTAGTTTGAGTGTTTTGTGACTGTTATGTGACACCACAAGCCACAAACAATAAACATAAGTTCTGTTGCTTATGTGTCAAGCACCATATTGGTTGTTCTGAATTTTGAATGATGTGATTCATTTAGAGGCCTAAACCAAAAAGGTTTAAATCCAAACAGACTGATATAAATAACTAGTAATGCAACCACCTTTAGTCTAAAAAGCCTTCACCTTGCCCTTCTGGACTAAAGAGGAAAATAATTCTTACATGTAGGGTAAGAGAGGGAAGTACAGCATGGAGGGGTCTTGAAATGCTACCCAAGAATGTCTGAACGTATACGGTTGAAAACTGCACTATCAGTGAAGATGACATGACAGTTTTCTGTAAAGCTTGTGTTTTGTACCTTCTTTGGAATATATTGCCCTGCATCCGCACTTACAATAGAAAACTTACCAAACAGTTCATGCACCATGTTCGTTGCCATCATTATGGAGGAGTAAGATACCTTTGGTGGAGGATCATTTCTACTCTTTTATAGTGATATTATAACTTTACGAACTCGAGTACTTTGAAGACCTTGGTTTCAAACATGAATGTCTTGAATGGTGTAATCCAGCTGGTTTAAAATGATGGTTTATTCCATCTGATTTTTGATGGTTGAATGAAAGTTGTGTGGTCCAAATCTGGTGCAGATTATTTTGGTCAAAGGGGCCAAATGATCATCAGAAATGTACTGATTGTTTTGGAATCGTGTCAAGAACTTTCCAAAAGTCTTTATTAGCAGTGATGGAAATTATCAAAACAGACATATCCTTGTAAATGGAACCATAGTCACATTCTATTTGCTTGGACTCTTCAATAATGTCGAGAGTTACGTGTCGGACCCTCCAAAACTAGTGCCATTTTGGAGGATCCGACATGTGTGTGGCCACATTTTTGGAGACTCGAGCAACATATGACTCGCACTAAATAGTCCAGTAGTATGACTGTGCTTAAAGAAAATAGTCAATAAGTTTTAATTGTTCTGTATCTCTTTATTAAGCTAGTTTCAGCAAGGACAATTAATAATTAAGAAGCAAGCAATATTGATCGAGTCCACCAAACTTTGTTAAAGCAAATGTTCAGCTCTGATTCCCATTTCTAACTTCCATGCTGCAACTGTTATTTGACTTAACTAGTTAGTAAATTTAATTTCATCTATGCTCTAAACAGTGATTCTCTTTTAGATTTGACCTACCATAAGGTGAAGGTCTCACTTGGAAGTGTCTGCAATCAAAGCCACGTTAAACTTGAAAAAGAAGTAAGCAGAGTTTGTAACTGTATTTCTTTGGTGCTGCACTTTACTCGTGATTATATTTTAATATGGAATTGTATGAAACTGAATGTACTGTGAACTAAGATCTTACTACTTGGCTAGTAGTCCTTGTGCTGCTCTATCTTTTTGCATAATTCTACTCTCCTAGTGATGGCGATAGTGTTCTTCTAGAAATGCATACAAGTGGAACTCCTTTGTGTGCACTATATTTGTTTTAGTGTAAACATGTGATGTTAATACAGAATGTTTATGTCATCTTCTTGTGCTCTAATTGTTACTGGTAAGAAGAAACAAAAGGTTAATAAATTGATCTTCCTGCTTTATTTGTCTCAATTAGTTTTTAAAAGAACAGAAATATTAGTTCAAGTTAACATTCAAGTTGGCATGTTTCTTTCCTGTATCCCCTTGCCATGCTCACAACCTTCTGATACCTGGACAGCTATTTGCTGCCGGTCTTTACAGTTCTCTTTTTCAGAATTCCGTAAACTTGCTTTTACATTCGTGGTACTTCAATCTGTTTTTGTGATTTGTGTAGCTTACCTTTTCATGAGGACTAAGAAAAAGGATGTGGGAACTGAAGAAGGAGAAATATTAGATGTTCCTGGCGCCTCTATTTCAACAGTAGCTGCTAGCACAGTTAGTGAAAAGGAAAAGGAAGTCACTGCTACACCTACTCTGCAGCCTGTGATTGTACGAGAACCAATACCCGAGAATCAACAGCGAGAACTATTTAAGTGGATGTTGGAAGAAAAGAGAAGAGTTAAGCCAAAAGATCAAGAGGAGAAAAAGCGCAATGATGAGGAAAAAGCCATTCTGAAGCACTTTATTCGAGCCAAGTCCATCCCAGTTTTGTAATTTTGACTCTGACGAAATCCAATACTCGCAGCCTGTAGGTTTGGATGAAAAATTTATCCTCAGGTTTGATTTTCATCTTTTTCGTTTTTCATATATAAACACATGTTGAAGTAATGAATTTGCTTGGACAAATGAAGTGATGCCTAATCCCCATCTCCAAATATTTGTTTTTTGACAAGAAACTTGTAAATACATTTGAACTCTTTAACTATTTGATATTACTGGCTAGAGAAGACATCGGATTGTTGTTATGAAGATTGATGTTTCCTAACTCGTTTGGGATTGAGGTGCAATAATTAACGGGATGACAAATTACCGAAAAATAGCTATGGATTTTAGCAATCAATCAATCCTTTGTTGTTAAGTAATGGATGACGAATTAGTGATGGAAATTGATCTTCTAACGTTGAGTAACGATGAATTATCTATGGATGTGAAAAGTAGACGTGAGGCCCTGCTGGATGCTTCTGATCAATAGAACACGAAGAAGAGGAAATTGAATTATGTATGATTAGCTTCCTTTTGAAACGGACTAAAGGAAAATAAGATTGAAGCGATGGAAATTGAGCTTCCACGAAATGCGTGTATCGAATCAATAATTGCCGTCAGCGCATAATGCATCTAACTTTAGTTCATTCAAAAGTTTTAGTTAGTAGTATTAATTTATCAAGCAAAAAGATAGAATCATAGTTTAGTGCATTAATTAATAGGATATATATGCGCACCTAGTGTACAAGAAATAATATTCTCCAACGGTTTTCAAGCTAAGATTTGGTTTATATACTAAAATTAACGATTTAAAAAAGAGACGTATCTAAAGGAACTTAATGGAATGATGACATTAGAATGAAGCACACGCTTACACTAATGATGATTAACAAATTAAATCAGTTAGGCCATTCGAACAATCATGGAAAGAAGGATTTAATTAATTAATATTGGGGCATGGTACTTAATACTCTTAAATAATGAAACCAAAGACCAAAAGTTGATAATTACAGTCAAACATGTTAAATTTAAAATCACATATGTATTACAATAAAGAACTAAAAGAAGATTAGCTAGTTTTGCATCTTAATTAGTACTTAATTACTCCCAACGTATAAATCAAGAAAGGATAAGAATGAGATTAATTAGAAGAGAAGTTTGGCCATGGCTTGTGTAGGGTATTTGAATATGATGATGATTATATATATATATATATAGTTAAAGTGTTGGCTTTGTACTTAGAAAAATAAACTCACATGCAGGCACAATTGTGTCCCTCATATATCATGATGAGCGTAGGGACTTGTATTATTATTTGATACTAATTCTACTTTTATAATATATAGTTTACATATCTTAACAAACTTCTCTTTGTACCTACCAAGAATTTGATTTGCCTTTACATGTTAGTTTTGGACCACTTAATAAGATATTCTTCCCTTCTTTTGAATATATATATATTATAATTTGTTTTTGTTTGTTTAAATTTTAAATAACAAATTACATCTCGTATGACATAGTGATTAATGAGACGGATAAAATAATGAAATTTCATATTCAAATTTTGATGGAGGCACAAAAAATATTAATTTTTTCTATTTGCTTATATCATAAAAAACAAAAATATGTTATTTAATATTTGTTGAATATGCACACAAATTGATTCGAATATCAACATCGTAACAAAAAGAAAGAAAAAGGAACTAGTTGGCTTTGTGGGATATATATATATGGTTTCCTTAATGACCATGCAACTGTATTGTTTGACCAATAATCGACACAAACGGCTACCAAATCACTGGCCTCTTCTTTTATACATTTATACATATTTTAGTGTATAGTTTTAGTATTGTAGGATCTATTCTAGCTTAACTTTTTTTTCATTTTTTCCAATACAATCATATGGCTAGACTCTTTTAATGATCAATATTGCATGTTGGTGGGTCACTAGAGTCCAAATTATTAAAGATGTCTACACATAATCAAGATAGATGCTAGACATGATTTACCTAGAGATTGATCCTCCTCATGATCACTTTGGGACAATTCTTGAAAATAACTGGGTGCGATATGCCTTTTAACTTCATCTCATTTTATATGTACCTCTTTCAACTTTAAGTGTGAATAAGTAGACACTTAAACTTGTATAAAGTTATACAAATAAACACACACGTCAAACAAACTTCAACAACCTTAATTATTTCCAAAGAATATATAATCACTATTAAAAAAATATGAAATTAACTACTGAATTCATCATTAAATTAAATATTCTTATTGCTAAATAGCTCTTAGCTAGTTGGGTTTTCAAATGATTCGTCGTTAATCCATAGCTAAATAAGATTATTATGAAATTTTTATTATTTAGCTATAAAATTTGTCCGTTGCTAATTCTTTATAGTGAATAAAATATGGTTTAATTAATGTAGGCCTTATTATATTTGTCCTCATCATGACTAATCCGACTAAATTAAAGTTTTCTTAACTCAAGAACCCAATTCCAATTATTGTACAAAGATTCTGAAAAAAACACTTTTTCTGCTTTAATTACTCCCCCTCCAGCCCCCCCCCCCCCAAACCCCCAACCCCCCAAACACAAATAATAACAAAAGGCGTTACAAACATAAGTCAAAACCATTTGTCTCAAACAAATTCTCTAGTTTTGCCTAGAAAAAGAAAATGATGTATAGTTATAGTATTTGGAGTTTGTTAGCAATTGCAGTTTTTATCATCATTTTTCATAAGAAATTATTCATCATAATCAGCCATAGAGTTAAACGATACACAAAATCAAAAATGAAGATTTCACTACTTCCTTTGGGAAATCTTGGATGGCCTTACATTGGAGAAACCTTAGAGTACATTTCTTCTGCTTATACTCACTCTCCTGAATCTTTTATGGACAAGCGTCGCCACATGTAAGTCGTTACATTCTATACATCTAAAATTAGCTATGAACTTTGTCGCTAAATTTATATTCGCAACTAGCAATTATTATTTTTATAAGATATCTATGTTGTTATTTGAGAGATTGGTGATGAATTTCATTTTTTATAGATTTGTCCGTTGTTAATTTCTTCACGAAAAAGCTATTTTTTTTAGTGATTGATATGATAAAAGTCATTTTAATGGAAAATACTTTACATGATCTCTCGTTTATTAGTGGAATTTATTGTTTTGTAATTATCTTAAGTTTTATTAACGTCACGTTACTTGCTTTGACCAACACTTAAGTAAACCTTATTATCTTCGATGTCAAATTTTTTTCAAAATTTTTTTTCATCACTAGCCAAATTGTTTTTCACTTTTTGAGACTACACTGGATATGTTATATATTGTTATTGTACTATACAAAAATAACGGAAAATTAATATTTTCCTTGAAAATAACTTTTGTCTATCAAACACACATGTTCGATTTATACGAGTAATAATATGTTCGATCTATTAATGACTCGTAATTAGTATGTTCTGTTAATTAAATTACTAATTATTTAGCGTAATATTATTTTATTTTTGGCTATTTGAAGGTATGGCAAAGTGTTCAAGTCACATATATTTGGCAGTCCAACCATAATTTCAACAGATGCAGAAGTTAATCGAAGTATTCTTCAAAGTGATGCAAAGACTTTTGTGCCCTTTTATCCAAAATCTCTAACTGAATTAATGGGAAAATCCTCCATTTTGCTAATTAATGGAAGTTTACAAAGAAGAATCCATGGCCTAATTGGATCTTTTTTCAAATCTCCACATGTTAAAGCTAGAATTACTCATGACATGCAGAAATATGTACAACAATCTATGGATAATTGGCAAGAAAATTGCACTGTCTACATCCAACACCAAGCTAAAAATGTTAGTTTCACTTTCCCCTCTTCTCCGCACTATCAGAAAATTGCTAATTTTCAACCAACGTTTAATTGGAATTTAGCTTATCGGTAATTTTATTAGAAATTTTCTAGTAGTGCCACTTGTCTATTTTTTCATTCAAGTATTTTATATTTTGGTACGGCAAGGGATTTAACTTATATGTTAAAAGTACTTTATAGTTTATATGCTATTAGCTATGGATAAAATTTTGTAGCTAAATAATAAAAATTTCATGTTAATTCCATTTAACTGCGGATTAGCGATAAATCATAAGAAAATTCAATTAGCTAAGAGCTTTTCAGGGATGAATTAGCTAGGGATTACTGATAAATTATTTCGTAGCTAATTCCATATTTTGCAAGCTTGAAACTAATTTGTCATACATAGCTTGTCCTATAGTGAAAGTTAGTAATTATGACTTCAACCGTGGGGTTTATGCTAAAACTTGATGAATTATGTTGTTAGTTAAAGTGAAGTCATTTGTTATAATTATGTTTGGGATATTTAAACGTGTTTAATTTCAACATTATCGTTAAATATTCAGATTGCTTTTAAAGTACTAGTCAAAGCATTGATTGGTATAGATGGAGGTGAAAAATTGGATATTTTAAAGATCAATTTTCAAGAATTCATTGCTGGTCT
Organism: Solanum etuberosum; assembly: GCA_029582245.1. Taxonomy (NCBI): domain Eukaryota; kingdom Viridiplantae; phylum Streptophyta; class Magnoliopsida; order Solanales; family Solanaceae; genus Solanum; species Solanum etuberosum. The sequence continues at coordinate 8,326 of JAJONR010011118.1, read as the reverse complement.
TATGTCTTTGCCAATTAATTTCCCTGGAACTACACTTTATCGTTCGTTACAGGTAACGTAATTTCTTTTATTATGGTTTGGAAAATAGTCGTAACGACTATTGAGAACGAATTAAATCATATGGTTATATTTTTATTTCAGGCGAAAAAGAGGATGGTGAAATTGATACAAAATATTATAAAAGAAAAAAGGGAAAAGAACATTATGTCAACAGCAAATGAAGATGTAGCTGATGTTTTGCTAAATGATACAAGTAGAGAATTAACAGATGAATTAATATCTGATAATATGATTGATTTTATGATACCTGGTGAAGATTCTGTTCCTGTCCTAATAACTCTTGCTGTTAAATACCTTTCTGATTCTCCTCTTGCTCTCCAACAATTAACGGTACGTATTTTTCCTGTTCTGTTCTAGCTTTTGAGGATGAGTTTAGTCCCATATCCGTGGGATGAGGAGAAATTAGTCTTTTTATATTCACTTCTTGATCTAGCTTTCCGGGGGATTGAGCTAGGTAAGTCCAAAGGCTCATAACATGATATCACGCTTATGCCCTATTAAATTGTACACGCTTCAAATGTCCCATTCTTGACGTGATGGGGGAGAGGGTGTTGAGTGTCACATATCAGCAAAAAAGACATAGGTCGTAGCTAATAATTTGTTGTCAATGCATCCTCAAACAAGATTAGCAATAAATTTTATTGTTTAGCTACATAATTTATTTGTCGCTAATTATTTTTCTTAATGATACTTTATAGGAGGAGAACCTAACACTGAAGAGGTTGAAAGAGAAGCAAGGAGAAACACTAGTGTGGAGTGACTATCTATCATTACCATTTACACAAAACGTAATTATTTGATTATATTTCAACTTAATTATCAAACATAATTATTGAATTAGTAATAAATTACTTTTTTTTATAGGTGATATCAGAGACATTAAGGCTGGGAAACATAATAATAGGGGTAATGAGGAAAGCAGTAAAAGATGTGGAGATAAAAGGATATTTAATTCCAAAAGGATGGTGTACTTTTGTTTATTTTAGATCAGTTCATCTTGATGCTAATCTCTATGACTTCCCTTATCAGTTTAATCCTTGGCGTTGGCAAGTAAGCACGACAATTTTAACTTTTTAAAATATTTGTTTTATTATATTAATTATCGCGATTTATATTATTTTTATACTTACAGAGCAAGGATACAAATAATTGTAACTTCACCCCCTTTGGAGGTGGACAAAGGTTGTGCCCTGGGCTGGACCTTGCTAGGCTGGAAGCTTCTATTTTTCTCCACCACTTTACTACTCAATTCAAGTATGTATGAAATTTTTTAGGAATAATTAACGATAAAAACTTACATAAGATTGAATTATCAAATTAAAATTTCGAATATTCGTGCAGGTGGGTAGCTGAGGAAGATTCAATTATCAATTTTCCAACTGTAAGAATGAAGAAGGGAATGCCCGTTGGGATTAAAAGAAGAGAGAGCAGTAGCTAGGTTTCATGCAACAACATCAATACATATATTAGAAGAAGAATATAAACGAAAAAGATTAGAAAGAAAGAAAGAAAAAAACAGTTTGTAAACTATTCTTGAAGATTGAGTTGCGTTTTTCATGAAGGAATAAATTTTATGTTTATTCTTTGAACTATAAATATAGCATATATATCAAAATATAAAATATTCTAACTAATCTAACGTATTTATCTCTTCATTATACTAAAACTATTCATGAAAAATCATTTTAAAAGACATTTTTTATAACAAAATAGAGCACTACATTGAGCGTTTAAGAAGGTAGATTTTCATCATTTAAGAAAGGGAAAAGGGTCAAAAATACCCTTTAATTTTGGTTTATTAGTTGATTATGCCTTTACCGTTAAAATAAGTTATTTTTACTCTTGCTGTTACTAATTTCATTATTTGTACCCCTCTGTGGACGTAAATCCCCAAATCAACCAAAATTAACCCGATTTCAATTGAAATTACCCATTTATCTATTTTAACCCAAACTCGACCCGCTATACTAAAGAAACTCATACCAATTAAATCCCAATTCGTGTCTTCTCTTCTTTAGCACCACTTTCCCCTCCCAAAATGCCAAAGCAAATCCACAATATCAAGGATTGTTTCAATCTGACTTTTCAAACTTAAGGCTCGTTTGGCCATGCGATATGGAATCATGATATCATGTGGTTCATGCCTTGTTTCACTTGTGTGCGATATGGAATCATGATATCATATGGCCATGCGATATGGAATCATGATATCATATGACCGAGAAGACAAACCAACATTGTTACTTTGAGCCATTTGTTGGTCAATGTCATTCGCAACTATATTTTCATGCTCATAGACCATAAATATTTCATCACCCATTTGGTATTATCGCAAATAATTATGTAATATTGTACAAGTTATGACAATTTTCACTTGCGTGTCAATATCATATGGTTCATGCCTTGTTTCACTTGTGTGCAATTGCATATTTTCAGTGCATTAATTTCGTGCTAAAATCAAACATACATCACCAATTTTGTCCTTTTTCATATTAAGTTGCTTTAAACATTTTCATATGTAATCGAAATAGAAGTTTTTTTATTATGAAAACCCAAAAAAATATTACTTCCTCCGTTTGTGCTTATATTCACCAAATCAATTCTTAGTTTATCATTTATATTTACCAAATTGAAAGCAATAATAAATCAGTGCCGAGTTCTCCTAGGAGACGACCACGAAGGAGGACGGCGGTGAGAAAAGCAACATGAGAAGCAGAGGGATTTGTCTTCTCCTTCAGCAATCAATTCTCTTATTCATATGTGCTTTCTGTTTGATGATTATTATGGTAGGTTGATGTCAAATTGGCGATAGCCAAAGGTGAAAGCCATCAATGCTAACTTTGTTCAGAATGTCAATAATTTCAAAGAAAAATTAGTGAAACTAGCAAAAGTAACAGAAGAAAGTTTGTTGTTGGTGGATTGCCTCTTAGTTTATCAGATGAAGAGTTTAAAAGATATTTTGAGAAATTTGGAACAATTGAAGAAGTAAAACTTATCTCCGACAAAGTAACCAAAACGCCTCGAGGATTTGGGTTCATTCTAAAAAAAATAAAGAAACAGAGGAATGAGTTCTTCATCTTTTGCTTTAGAGATGGAGGTAGGTTTGGGTTAAGTTAGTTGGGTTGGGTTTGGCTTAAAATAGGTAATTCGGGTTAATTTAAGTTGATTCGGGGATTTCTATCAATATAGGGGCACAAATGATGAAATTAGTAACGGCATGGGTAAGAATAACTTCATTTTAACGGTAAGGGCATATTCAACTAATAAACTAAAGTTGAGGGGTATGTTTGACCCTTTTCACTTTAAGAAAATATGTTACCGTTATATATTTATTTTAATATTTTTTTGTGAGATTTAAAAAATCTGATTACCCGCTTCTTTGACTGTTTTTCATTCTTATCCTATTCAATACACAATATTTAAGATAATTTCATCACATACTTTTTTCCCTATATATATCAAACAAACACATCTTAAGTTACGATCAGTATCACTCACAATGTTGGTTCTTCTAAAATTTTAGTATTTTTCCTTTTTTGTGAAACGAGTTTGGTGATAAGGAATTCAAATCAGCTTATTATTCATTCACAAGAAGGCATAGGCGTTGCGGCTATTCAACTTTTCCATCTTTTCAAGGTTCGAAAAATTATTATTTATCATGTTTCATTCTTTTTTGATTTTTTCATTTTGATTTTAAAAGTTTTGTTTTCCAAAAACTATAAAAAGTTAATTTTTCCCCTGATAATACTTTTGGAATCTTAATCAAACACAAATTACTCTTCTATCGAAAATGTTTATTTTTCAAGTTGATTAGACGAAGAAAAATTGTTAATTAAAAATGAAAAGGGTGACACATAAATCGGACAAAGGAATTAATAAAAATCACTTTTCAAACGGATTTATAGTTTTCACCTACAAATATATTTCTTAGTGTGGAATGACAAATTACATTGTTGTTGTCCAACTTATGATTTTTGTCAAATCCCTAAATGAATTTCATCTTATTGAATTGTTGTATGATTCATTTGCGCTTGAACTATTTTATTCTTCGAAATGATTTGCTTAATTCTTTACAATTATTCTCTAACAGTACGTGCGATATGGAATTTGAAATTCAAAGACTTCGGGATGAAAATCGGAGACTGATTGAAGAACGAATTGTTTCACAATATGAACTAGGTGTTGCTAGAGAGGAACTCCATCGCAAGAATGTTATGATAGATGATATTCAGGCTGAGCATGAAGTCCATTGCGGAAACCTTATGAAAAGGGGTTTGCAGCTGATCGACACGATCCCAGATGTTGGAATTTTGAAAAATGAGACCAAACGCCTCCAGCAAGAAGTTACAAGACTTTCATCTGTTAGGTATATTATATTATTTTGTGAAAATATAATTAACATGAAAGATTTTTAAATTTGTGTTATGACTTATAGGTTTGATGATGAGTCTGAAACTAGAGCTAAAATTCAATCTGTCTCAGAGAAGATACGTGAATTTTGTTCACAAATTTTACAACAGATAGATAAAGAACTAGTTCATTGCCAAGTCTTGTTTTTGACACCTACTATTGAACGTGCACATCAAATTGAGAAAGTCATGCAAACACTTTGTGGCCACCTTGATGTAAAGATCCAGGTTTGCTTAGGTGGTGATAATATTGAAGCAAAGAAATCAATCGGTGTTCATTTCATTGTCGGTACACCCTTGTGTGTATCAGACTTGTTATGTACCCAAAAACATTCTCTACCTTCTGAACATATTGGAATGGTTGTGTTAGACGAGGCTGATGAAATGCTTTCAAGGAGATTTGATGTCCAGGTAATTTATTTCTAAAGTTAATTTACTCTAAAAAAATTATGATATGGACATGTTTGTGTACGAGGTTCCCAATTTTGAAGAATCTCTTTTATAATAAATCTTTTGAAATGAAAAAATATGAAATTGAAAAATAGTGTTTTGATATTTCTATTGTTTGCAGATACATAAAATTTTACCGTTTTTGCCTGCCAAAATTGAAGTAGTAGCACTCTATCCAACCATGCCGAAAGATTTCCTTGAAATCACGAGGAATTTCATGAATGAGCCGGCGACATCAATGAACATGTGGCAGTCCATAATCTTCTTATGAACTGACTCTTGAACGCCAATAGTCTTTTGAATATTGTGAACACAAATGACGCTTTTGGTTTATTATACAATTTTTTGCGGAGTTAAATGATAGAAAATATCTTTAGAATATTTCACATGAAAATGTTTTGATATTGACATTATATTTCTTCTTTTGGATACATATGAAGCAATTACATAAAATTATCATTTTGCTATTTTAATTGATTGATATTTGATTTTTCATCCTTTAACAGTCGATTTTATACTTTGTTGAATATAAGTTCTTTAGACGAAACAATACAAATGAAAGAGATTGGAAAAAAAAAACATATGATTTTGAAATACTGACAAGCTATCATAGAGGACTGATTCATTCTTTCAAGGAAAACACTATCAGTCCTTTATGATATCCCCTAATATTCATTATATAGTAATATCATGATGGTTGATTCATTCTAAAAAAATGAAATTCAATTTTCTATGATATACATCATATACTGATAGGTATCATATATAACTGACCCATAGGATGTATCATATATTAACAATATAAAGAATCAGATTTTAAATCGATAATTTCTTCAGAAATTTCATTTTCTTTGGAAAGAATTTATTTTCCTTTAGAAGCATTGACTGAGAAAATTATCATGATGGTTGATTCATTCTAAAAAAATAAAATTCAATTTTCTATGATATACATCATATATTGATAGGTATCATATATAACTGACCCATAGGATGTATCATATATTAACAATATATTATAATTAATTGTTTCATTTCTTCAAGGAGTAACTTAGTAATTTATGATACTCATAGTATATATCATATACTAGCATGATATCATATATATTATTTCATTCATTAGAAACAAAAACAGCTCTAAATCCCCTATAATACCCACATGATATATTTTATATTAACAAAATATCATAAAGGACTAGTTCATTTCTTTAGGAAAAAACTTCTTCAATTGAGACTTAATGCAATAGGTATATTGAATAATAATTAAAAGTCAAAAATAAAATAGACGTAATTAGTTTTAATGTCGAGAATAACAATTAATTAATTTATAATCGATTGTTATTTTGAATAATTTTTCATAAATCAAAGACTAACACAAAATAGGAATAAAAGTGCAAATGATTATAAAGAGAATTTTTATTTGCACTAAAAGTAACTCTAGTTTTTGCACATCACTATTCAATTTCAAGATAGTACAAATAAAATATGATTTAGCTAAGGCTTTCGCAGTAACTTAATTGCTCCTTAAATTCACATAACACATTTTTTAATTCTTATTATAGCTACCCAAATTTATTATTTACTAGTAAAATCACTCGCGCCTCGCGCGGGAATTTAATATCACAAAATTTATAAAATAATACTTAAAACCTATCAGTCACTAAAACAAAAACATTATATTATCTTGAATACAAGATTACGTAGTAACAAACATTAATAATGTAAAGGAAGATGATAATTATAACATCTTATCATTTATCCTTCAATCAATCATCTTTAATTTGATTTTATAATTTATCTTTTTGCTTTCAAGAAGTGTTACTATTTTTGGGGAATCAAATGAACATCAAACGGAGATATTAAATTTTTTAATAAATAAATAAGTATTGGTGAAGGGATATATAAATTTTAAAAGACTGAAAAAAGTGGACAAATATTCTAATTCTTATGTGTAGAAAGTTCAGCCCTACAGTTTGCTTTACATATATCATTTTAAAGATCCCCATTTAAATGTTTTATAAGTAATTATTAAAATAAAAAATTAAAGGGAGAATGTATCATATGAGACAATAATTCAACTTATTATATATATACTTGAAAGGGAAAATATTACATAAAACTATTCATTTTATTTGGGTGTTTCTTAAAAATCAACATACCAAAGTGATGAAGTTCAATTTGAAACTACAATTTCAGTAGAGAAAACTTGCGTGAATACTCAATTAACGTGTGTTATTTAATTTGTACTAACAAATACTTATAACAATAATTTTGCAGAAACATAAACAACAAAGTTTAAAACGAACATACCAGGATCTGTAACAATAGAATGAAACAGAAAGGAAAAAATCGAGCCCATTGAATGCACAGTGTCCTCTTAAGGAAATTATTCCCCTCTAGTACCCAAGGTTTAAAGGAATAGATCCTCTCAGGATAGAACGATTCTATTCACCAGTGTATTGATACAAAAACAATATTTAATTGTGCAAAAGAAGAAGAAGTTCAGAATTTTCATTGTTTTAAAATGAGAGGAAATCCTTCTATTTATAAAAAATAAAGGGTAGTGTGAACAAATATTTATTGTGCCTTATCGGAAAGGTCACAACTCTTTGGAAAAGTTATAACCCTTCGGTAAGGACGCAACATTTCATAAAAGTCACAACTTTTCATAAAAATCACAACTTTTCATAAAAGTCGCAACTTTTCATAAAAGTCGCAACTTTTCATAAAAGTCGCAACTTTTCATAAAAGTCGCAACTTTTCATAAAAGTCGCAACTTTTCATTAAAGTCACAACTTTTCACGAAAGGGGAAGGCTAGTTTTGTAAATAAATAAATTAAAAGGAAATCCTGGTTTGTGGTGGCGCCATGTAGGCGGGCCTACAGTTCTCTTTTATATATATATATGATTTTTAATCAATAAATTATATATTAATTATATGTAGTATTTGACAGCTATTTTTAGTGCTCAATTGAATATGTGTCTATTTAGATTATTTTTTTTTGAAGCATTATGTGCCTAGAAAAGACGATAAAGCATTTAACACCTAAAATTTATTAATTACACTAAATTGATTAACGTTGTCGAAAGTATATTATAAAAGGTTTGAGTTTTTGGCTAAAATCATCATTAAAGCATGATTTAAATCTAAAATACATCATTGTGTTATATAAGTGAACAAAAAATATTTTGTCTATTTTTTTTGGGAAAATGCATAAGTACCCCCCAACCTATGCCCGAAATCTCAGAGACACACTTATACTATACTAAGGTCCTAATACCCTCCGAACTTATTTTATAAATAATTTTCTACCCCTTTTCGGCCTACGTGGCACTATCTTCTGGGCCCAGCGCGTGTTGACAATTTTATCAAGCTATCTGGTTGATAGTGCCACGTAGGCCGAAAAGGG
>JAJONR010011117.1:0-21916 GCA_029582245.1 Solanum etuberosum | reverse complement strand
AGACCGTGTATCAAAATCTTCCACCGAATCTGAATATCGAGCAATGTCTACTGCTTGCTCTGAGATTGTTTGGCTTCGTGGTTTACTTGCAGAAATTGGATTTCCTCAATCTAATCCCACTCCTCTCCATGCTGACAACACAAGTGCTATTCAGATTGCTACTAATCCAGTTTATCATGAAAGGACCAAACACATTGAAGTGGACTGTCATTATATCAGAGAAGCTGTAGATAAGAGAGTCATTACTCTTCCACATGTATCCAGTGATCTTCAAATAGCTGATGTGTTTACAAAGTCTATGGCACGACAACGTCATCAGTTTCCGGTAGGCAAATTGATGCTTTTTGATCCACCGGCATCAATTTGAGGGGGGATGTTAGCATGATTGGACAGATTCTAAATATATGTACATATCTATGTTATAACTCTAAATATTTGTGTAATGATGATAGGAGATAGCGTAGATTAATATAGCATATTTTCAGAGATATTACAATTAGGAATAGCATATATTTAGGGATATATAGCATATTTTTAGGCATGTAAATCCGAATTCTTTCTATTTAAAGAAGAACTCTCATTTGAGAGCAGTCATTCAGCAAAATTGACATATTTGACTTATATTCATGATACTAGTATAGATACTCTTCTTTTAGAAACATTACCCGTGGTGAAAGAGTTTCTAAAGGTGGTCCACTTGATCGTGATATCAATTTTGAATTGTAAATTTTCAGTTTTACTTTTAGATATAAGGAGAATTGTAGTGTGCCGTGATATTTTCATATTTAATATATTTCACTTGTTTAAGAATTTTCTCGTAATTAAAAAATTTAACTACATCTTGGGTCTATTATCTACGGAGATGGAGAGATAGATGAGAATGTCACTCACCGTATTGGGGAAGGGTGGATGAAATGGAGGCTCGCATCCGGATTCTTGTGTGATAAGAAAGTGCCACCTAAACTTAGAGGCAAGTTCTACAAAGTGGTGGCTAGACCAACTTTGTTGTATGGGGCAGAGTGTGGCCTGTTAAGAACTCTCACATTCAGAAGATGAAGGTGGTTGCAATGGATGTGTGGGTTTATTAAGAGAGATGGGATTAAGAATGAGGATATCCGAGATACGGTGGGAGTGACTTTGGTGGAAGACAAGATGCAGAAAGCGAGGTTGAGATGGTTCGGATATGTTATGAGGAGATGCACGGATGCTCCAGTGCGGAGGTGTGAGATTGGCTATGGATGATTTCAGGAGAGATAGAGGTAGACCAAAGGAAATATTGAGGAGAGGTAGTTAAGCAGGGCATGGCCTAGTTGCAGCACATGACCTTAGGTAGGAAGGTGTGGAGGACACAAATTACGGTAAAAGGTTAGTAGATAGGAGTGTGTCCATGCTAGTAGGTAGGAGTGCATTGTCTTGGTGCCCTTACTAGTAGTCATAGTCCTATGCTTGTAGTATTTTGTTCTTCGATTTTGTTGATATTTTGTTTCGTGTAGTTCGATGGTAGTATTATTTGGTTGTAGTATTGTTCTGCCACCATATGATATTTTGTTTACTACATATTGTCTGTTGTACTTTCATTACGTCTTTTTTAGTCGGTTTTTGTCTAGAGTCGAGGGTCTATTGGAAACAACCTCTCTACCTCACCTCTGAGGTAGAGCTAAGGTCTGCGTATACTCTACTCTCCTCAGACCCTACTCTGTGGGAATATACTGAGTATGTAGTTGTTGTATATTTTTAAATTTTCTTCCGAGGAAAGTTGTAATGTGTCGTGAGAACTTTAGAGTTGCTCCACAATTTGTGTTCATGGCAAGTTAAGGACAATTACCTCGAAAATCCAACTAAGGAACCAAAAAAAAAAAAACATAATTACAATCAATATACAAAGCAGCAACAAATAATTGACAAGTATTAAAGTTCATTGATATCTTTAAACAAAAAATAAGTCTTGTCAAGGCAAATATTAAAGAAATTAACTTTCTGCATCAATTTTTTTCCTAATGCCAAGCAAACCAGCAAAATTAAATAAACAAACAAGAAGAACAACAGAGGAAGAATAAAGGCCTGAGCGCACCTGGAGTTGGAGTAGCAGTGGGAGAAGGGAGGCGACTCTTAAGAATTTATTGCGTCTTAAATACGTACTTTCATGGTTCAAATAAGGGAACTATTTGTATAAGGAAATAAAATATACATTTCATTTGTTTGTTTGTTTGTTTATGTAAAGTATATTTTTTTGTTAATTGTTGGGATTTTTTTTTTTAAAAAAAAAAGGGTCAACAATAGCTAGAAAATTGGTATTTGGTTAGTATTAGAAGTCCATGCAAAAATTCATATTACGCATAAAAAGAATTGAAATAATTGCTATAAGTTAACAAAATTGTAATTGATTTTGAAGTCTTAAATGTTAGGACTTTTAATATAGTTCAAATAAGGAGAGATTTAAGACACAAATTTTAGTCAATTTTGAAGTACTAAATATAGCTCTGTCCCAATTTATATGACTTACTTTCCTTTTTAGTCCGTCTAAAAAAGAATGACACATTTCTAACATTTAGTAACAATGTAACTTTAAAATGCACATCCTACCCTTAATAAAATGATTTATAGTCACACAAATATCTATAATATAAGCTTATATTAGATCACAAGTTTCAAAAGTCTTATTTTCTTTCTTTAACTCTGTGTCAAATTAAACTAAGTCATAAATTAGGACAAAGGGAGTAGGAGTTTTACATCTTACAAATAAATAAAGATTTAATAATTATAACTTTAATCAATTTCAAAGTTCTAAATATTAGGACAATAATTAAATGGCAATCATTTGAGGAAAATAGTAAATGACAGTTTTGTCTATACTCTATAGTAATGTCTTTTAACGAAGAGCAAAAAGTTCAATCAACATTTCTAAGGACTTTCATGCTTTTAAAGTAATATAAGATAGATTATGCCTGGATCAGGTATATCACGGCGAATTCTTCAGAAAAAAATTGTAGGACTATTTTCACTACCCAGATGCTTCTGTCCTTCCTTATTTGTTTAATTTGCTATTCTTTTGGGCTGGCCAGATTTGGCCAGCTAGATAATGTTGGTTTTCATTTGATAAATAAAAATTAAAATTAAAAAAGGAATCTGATAAGTATGATCTCGAGCTACTAAAAGCTTGTGCTTCAAAAATTGCTCACTTCCAACATTAGAACGGGTGTTCACAATTTTTATTTTTATTTGTGGACATAAAGCAATATCATTTTCTTTCCTAGAATATGTAACACAAGTGAGAAGTAATTTAAAACTAACAACTAGAATGTAAAGACAATTTATTGCCAGCGAAACACTGCCCAAGTTATAGTCCGAGATAAGAGTTAAAGCAGAATGGACCTGAGTGATTGTCACTTGATCCCTCAAAAATTGTAGATCGGCAACAAGAACTTCTAAGCTGGCTTTTGCATTTTCCAAGTTTTTCTTAAGAAGGGTAGTAGCCTGCTCCATCAAACATGCAACAATATCTCTTAATTAGCACTACAAATATCACAGTATTCAAGGATACAGGAAGGTCTCGTTCCAACTACCAGTCAGATACCTCTTCACATGAATACTCCAGCATGACATTTGCCCCAAGCCATAGACACACCGAATCAGATTCCTCAATTCTTGCCTGAGAATATATCCCTTCTGACACTTCAAAATCGGCAATTAGTGCCTGCAACCAAGCAGCCAACCAGAGGAATAAACTTAATGGAAGGACCTTTCAAATGATTTACATATCAAGGAAACAAAATTGTGGCCAAACTATATTATGTGGACTTCTCATCTGTGTCGATACCACATTTTCGTTCAGGTGTAAGAGTCGTATAGTACTTCAACCTTCTAAAAACACCAAAAAGCTATCAAAAATAGAGTATACTTGTACCGCACTTTAGTATACACATTTCAGAATTTTTTCAGTTCTTGTTCAATTCATAAATGAAGTACACCATCGACCAATTAACAAACAATTTCTTCAATTCTTGCTCGATCAGTTAAGCATTCAGAATACACAAACTGAATTCTTACAGAGATGGGCAAGACTACAAGGCTACTTCCCCGCCTATAAATGTCGCATCATAGTATGCTTGCCGCAGCATAAGATGCCTATCGCATGATAAGATGGATGGCGGAAGCCCAAACGTACCAATTTGTCTCTTTAAAAGTGCGGGTCTATGAAACTGTATGGCGACGGTATGGTGTAATTGTGGGTATGGCCTGGTGGCAGGCGTTAAAGATACCCGGTGCTTGGGTATTGATGCAAGGATGCAAGAGTTCTTGCTTAAAAAAAAAGGTACGTACTAACTGAGAGTGGAATCTATCCTGACTCTCAAGTAGCGCTTGATTGAGGGATGAACCCCGAATCCTTACTTACCAGTACTATGCCTACTCCCCTTTCCTCTTTCAAGTGGGTTGAACTCTTTCTAAGGCAAAGGGCCAAGTGTGTGCCACGGGTGCTCTGTCTTCGAAAAGGCAGAATGCTGTTATAGAATCCACTATTTTTGGAATAAAGTAAGCTTTGTGTCCTAACCAGATGCCGTGGGGCGATAATGGGTGCTTTATCTAAACCAGGCAGGAGAACTTGCCTAACTTTCCTACTCTGATAGCATCTTTGAACGGCAGGTACCCACAACCGCCATCCATAAATAGAATCCCCATAAAAATACCACTAGATCGAGCACTAGTGATTTCGTATCCGGTCAAAATCTTGGCTAATTGATCGAAGTGGGTAGCTCCAGTATCCCATATATCATGGAACAAATAGGGTGGGTAGGCCTAAGCACCACACTACACGTATAGACGCGAACCCCCCTCGTTACCGTACGTGCGACTATGTGGCCATTTATTGAATATCCATTACTAGTTAGGAGGAGCCCTTGCTATACACGGACCCAACATCAACCTCAAGTTAATATTTTTATAATAATTAGAAATGAATTTTTTAATTCTCGAAAATATTACATTTTTTCATTAGAGCGACACATAAAGAATGAAGCATTACTCCTTTGTTTCAATTCGTTTGTTTTACTTTTCTTTTTAGTATATTTCAAAAAGAATCTCTTTTTCTTTTTGATAACTTCCTAATTCTAACTTTCCACATAACATGTTTAAGAACACAAGATCAAAGAACATGTTGATATATTCTACATACTTAAGTTTAAGATCATAAGATCCAAAAGTCTTCTTTATTATCTTAATTCTTTGTCTAGTCAAAATCAAACAAACAAATTAAAATGAAAGGAGTATTAGTTCTCTAATAACATGAAAAGTTAAGTTTTTTAAATAAGTACTTTCGTTTGTCAATTTTTATATGTTCGACTTCGCATAGCCCTTAATCAGGGGCGGCTCAACGTAATAGGGGGCCTAAAGCAAAATTTTAATTAGAAGCCCAAAATCTAAACAAACTTCATATGTATTTATTTAAAATTTATTTTTCTTACACTTTTTAAATGCAAATTACTACTTAATTTTTTTTTATAAATGATATTTTGATCTTTTTTTAATTATTAATTTTAGATTAGATTTTATGAATTCAACATTGAAAAACATCTTTTCATTGAGAAAATCATTATATGAATTGTTGGCATAATTCTATAAGTTAATAAGTTAACAAATTTTAAATAAAGATAAGAATTAAAGCAGAATGGGTTAATGAGTATATATATATATATATATATATATATATATATATATATATATTAAAGTATAATCTTTATCATAAATAATAAAAAAATTCTATGAAAAAAATTAGCACATAATTTATTCTTAGTAAAAATTTGAGGCACCGCCTAAAGCATATGCCTTGAAAATCAAAGCATAGAGTCGGCCTTGCCCTTAATGAACAATAAATAAAATGACATTTTTATTAAATCATCCTTTAAATGTAATTAATCCAATGTTTTGAATAAGAATAAATTAGGAACGAAGTACAAAATTATCTATTAAATTTTTAAACAGGAAGAATAAAAGTAAAAATCATTCCCTCAAGTATAAGACAATTTTATTTAGTTTGAATTTCAATAGTTAATGATATTGTAAATTTTTTTGGAGCCTAGTTGGTGATGATAGCATGAGCATCAAAGGATGTTTAGCCCATGGTTCGACTTGCAAATTCGGAAAAAAATCTTTCGTCTCCCATCTCATAAATGTTTAGCCCATGTGTTATCTTCCAAATCCTGTTCGACCATCTCCTAACATCAGATAGCGTGGGCATTTGGTTAGTCGTATTCTCGAATTTCCCCACCAGACTTTTCTTTAGGACTTCACCAAAGGTGTTAGATTTTTCATCAATGTAGATAGGGCCCCCCTTCATTAAAGATGCCACCACATTAACTTCAGCTTCTTTATTGCTAGCCCATTTATAGCTTCTGAGAGCCTCTGCATATGGAATGTTGTTGTCAATCAATCTGTGCAAATTTCTGTTTTCCTCGACCTTCCTTACAGCAATGAACTTCCCACTTTATCTACAATAGCCTCCCAGCCTGAGTTGAACATTAGCTCTGGGATAATAATGACGGACCTTCTTCTTCCCCTCACAAGTTGATACACCTACCAAATTTGTAGTAATTTCTGGCACAAAAAATTTCTGCCCTATCCTTTGATTTCCTCCATCTCCTAACCACATTCCCTTTTGTTTTCGAAGCTTCCCGCAAAACTTGAGAGATCTAGATCATAGATTGTCTACTGAAAGGTGTTATGATGATGGTTTTTCTGCTTCTTTCAGTCCATTCATACCATTCTCTTGTTGTCCCCTTCAGTCGTTCGATGTCAAAAGATTTAAAACCTAACGCGAAATAAATACAATCTTCCATTGATGAAGAAGGTTTGTGTTATTTTTAAAAAAAGATAAAGAAAAGAGAGTTTTTGGCAATCGGAAGAATCACCGAAGGGTTGGGTCAGGGTGGATCCCCTTCTTAGAAAGTAGGAGAGAGAAGAAACTCGATAACTATGCCAGGGAGCATTTTTGATAATAGAAATGCAACAAAAGTCAGTATTGTAATTGTCTTATACTTGAGGAAATGACATCCACTTGTATATGTCCAGTTTAAAAATTTAGAGATAATTTATTACTTCGTTCCTAGTTTATTCTTACTATTAACTATAGTTATTTTTCAAAACATTGAATTTATTACATTCAAAGGATGATATAGTAAAATTGTCAATTTATTTATTGTTCATTAAGGGCTATGCGATCAATACTGGACATATAAAATAGACAAAGGGAAGTACTTATTTAAAAGCTTAACTTTTCATGTTATTAGAGAAATAATACTCCTTTTGTTTTGATTTGTTTGTCTAATTTTAACTTCACAAAGAATTTAAGAAAATAAAGACTTTTGAAATTTATGATCTTAAACTAAAAATATGTAGAATATATCAAGAAATGAATGGAGTGGGCCACATTAAAAAAAAAAAAGATAAACTACAGATAGTCTTTTTTTGTCCACAAGGAAAAAGGCACACAAATTGTAACATTTAGTACAACATCATCAAAGCACGAAACTATAAAATGGAAAGCCTTAACTGACATAAATATCCTCTAATTCAATGACAATTCGAATAAGCACACATGTTGACCATGTGGTGTGTGTTTATTGCCACTTATATATTAGTAGTAGAACTAGATGGATAGTAGATATATTAGTAGTGATAAAGCTAACATAGAGCTATTAAGTGATCTATGAAGTAAAAGGACGCCTCGATAGATTTTTTCTAATGACCGAAAATATGGGGCCAACCACAGCTTTCGGAGGGGATGATGGACCCGCTCCTCTACCCTTCTCCACTTAAATACTGGACATAGTTCACAGAAATCTCTATAGACTTTATGAAGAACAAAAACTATATCATGGTTATAATGAGAAAAGAATGCATCCGCCTGTTCTCCCCTCCCAAATCCTCACAGCCATACTCAATAGACATCCTTCCAAGTTCCAACAAAGGTAGTAACTTGTGAATTGCTCCACAGGATAAAGAAACAGAAACAATTAAAACCACCATCTCATCAAACATAATATTGGGTTGACAAAGCAATTACAAACCATCAAAACAGAGATCAATTAGAGACTTCGGCCCTGAATCCAAATGATGGTATAGTAGTAGATGGCGATTGTAGAGGAAATCATTCAAAAATTGCTAAAGTTAGCTCTAAGAAGGGTCAAGAGGCATAACAGCTTAAAAGCTTTCTATGTTTCTCAAATAGCCAGCAGTATTGGAGCCCAACAAAAAGAAGTAAACTGCAATATAATTATTGAGTGACTCTGAGAGGAGCGGGAGAGAAATATCTGAAGGTAGTAAGTACAGGCTAAAGAGAACACATTCCCAGAATTCAACTCCTTCCTTACCACAGTTGCAGCAGCGAACAATGGCGGAATGAATGCAATAGTTGAAGAACCAAGGAAACAGTTCTGTGGTCGTAATGAACACAGAAAGATAGAGACTGATAAAGTATAGATGAGTTGATACAGTAGTGAGGCAGTTCCCAAAAGGCAAAGGTAAACAGTGTAATTAAAAGCCACCAATTCAGCGCTTAAAGCAATGAAGTGATGTGTAGTGACGGGTTATCGCTTCATGTGTGAAGCAATGAAGCTTCAAAACAATAATTTGCAAAGTCATCCCAACAAGAGCAATCTGCTATTGATACTCCCTCTGTCCCAATTTATGTGGCACCTTTTCCTTTTTAGTTTGTCCCTAAAAGAATGTCATCTTTCCATAATTGAAAACAATTTAACTATAAAATTTTCTTTTTACCCTTAATAAACTGATGTATAACCCCACAAATATCCAAGATTTGTTTTAGACCACAAGTTTAAGAAGTCCTCATTTTTTGCTTAACTTTGTGTCAAGTCAAATGGTGCCACATAAATTGGGACACAGGGAGTATTATTTTGTATTTTCAACAAGTTAGATGCTTCATTTTAAAGCAGCATGTGTTTTTTTCTTTCAGATAAACCGAGAAATTCTCAAGGGCTTATGGGCACATGGTTACTCCCCACTCAAATACCAGGCTTTTGTGTACAGCAAGGTTCGAACCCACTTAAAGAAACATGCACTTTTAATTCTTGCTTTTTGCCCCGTCAACCTTGTTGCTTTATTGCACTTTTCTCTTTTAAGAACACTGCAGAGAACATTCTTCCATGGTTCTTTTTGATTTCCTGGTAATTGCTTTTACCATTATTAAGAAGCAGCGCAAATTAGATGGCCAATACAACACTTGACTTTAGTGGAGCTTAAAAGAAACAAAAGAAATTCACAAAATGGTCAAATTGAGATCATTTCACGTTTTGATAGCTACATAAGCACAACCAAAAGATTTGTGGCTTAGATGGAACTGTGTAGAATTTGATGGTCCTTGTGCACTTCACGTAACATTATAGAGGTAAACATTTATATTCAAATTCAACATCATCTCTATTTAATAGCATGCCATAAGCTAATGTAAATGGCATGGAAAACACAGTGATACCAGATCCTCCAAATCATGAACTTCTTTCAGCTAGTGTTCATTGAATCATTGCATCACCATTACCTTCTTTGTTCTAATCCTTGGGTAAGGTCGCTCATGTTAAAGATGGAAATATGCAAATTTAAGTATCAGGACTAAAGGGACCATTTTCAACCAAATCCACCAATCAATATCTTATACAGCCACTTCAAGTCCCAAAGTTTAGCTAATACTGAAAAGAGTCTCCAACACCTTAAAATGACCTTAATAAAACCATCTACTGTAAGAAAGTAGTAAATATGTTGAATTGTTTCACCACTGTACGATAAATTATTGTTTCTGATAAGGGTGATCGGACTATTATTTCTCAACTTCAGAAAATTTATTTGCAAATGTTGCAAACATGCACGTCCCGAATGTGTAATAGTCAAAATGATCTGATGTCAACAACCAGATAATGTGCACATCAAAAGAGTGGTGAGACCTTCAATTGAAATTTTAAAAAAAAAAAACAAAAATAACATAGCACTAGAACAAACCTCACCACTGCCCTTCTTAGCTTGCAAGGTAGCAACTATGTCCAAGCATTTCTCTATATCAGGAATCTTTGCCTGGCATAGACGAAACAAGGATAAGAGAAACTCTCCACAAATCTGAGTAGAACAAAATGAAAGCATTACCTAGCAAAACTGAGACATTTTCGGTATGATTTTTACCAATCGTATCATAGAATCTGACTTCATTAGTGAAAGCATGCATGAAGATGTTAAACATTCGAGGGAAAACCTTTGGGACTAATCAGTATCACAACATATATCTTTACAAACAGTCAATTGAATTGTACAGGCAGGCTAACTTAGCTTATCCTTATTTCAGTGGGCTTTATAATGGGAACGGCACCAATATGTTAACCACGCTTTCAGATTACTTTAAATTAAGAGAGTATCTTCCACTTTAAAATTCAAAATAACCCATTAGTAACATGAGGCAGTCATACTGGCAATCGGAAGCTAGCAGAAGTGGAGAAGTTTAACATTCTATAGTTCTGCGATGCATAAGCTATCTTTGAAGGTCAGGCGATTCCAGTCATAAGAAATTATAGGAGAAGCCATTCATCTGTAGAGAATTTCTGTAATCCTCATATGTTGGTCTAACTAGTAAATCTGAGCACTATTCATGGCTTTGACATGAAGCAAGTAGCAACAAAATGCGAAAGGACAATCTTTAATCCTCTTGCATAAAACTTTAGTCTGAAAATTTGTAGGAAATTGATATGATCTCGTAAGTAACATAGATTTACCATATTTTAGTGTTCTTTCAATCTGATGAAAAGGCTAATCACATCATTAAGTCTTGATAATATTCCTGGAAATCAACAGCAAAATACGCGGAACTTAAGCATGGTTCTAAAACTTCCCATGCGCCTTCTGACAAGAATCAACCATTAAAATTCTGAAAGGTGAACACTTATCCACTTAATTTCTCTAAAAAACAGAACAATGATATCACATTAATCCATGGACCAATCAAATGTCGGTACCCACATCAGGAAAGACTTAGTTGTGAATAGAACTAAATTTGAAATAAGACACAAACATGTACCTGTAGATCCCTCTGCTGAGCCAGAAGTTTCATTTCAACCACCCTATACTGCTGAAGTCTGCAATGGATGACATGAATTTATCATAAAAAACAGGACTATTGATAGGCATGGCTTTGGGGCTTATAACTTTTAGTAGTGACAAATATTCAGATACAGCAACCCAAATTGGACAGGATTACAAATTTATGATATATGAGTTCTAGTATACAGGCCAAATCATAAAAGAACAAAAGAAACAACAGAGTTCTAATTTTGTCCAAAAAATCCCATGTGATTTTATCGTTTCAGAAATGAAGACACTCCTACAAGGCTACAAAACTTGGAAGAAAAGCAAGGCTTGCGCTCTATTGATTTTAGCAAAGCGTGAAAATCCATTTTTTTTTAAATAGGTAACTTTACCTGAGAATCCTTATTAAATAGAACTAAAACTGATAGTGCATTATTATATATAGTTGAGCTAGGAGCTAGGAGCCATGAACTATGCTCCATATGAAGTTTTGATGACTAACAAACATGATGCAAGAACCAGATATTGAATGTATCTCAAATAAGGACCGGTAGTGTTTATGACAACTAACTATTGAAGAACCAGTTCCTTAACATGTCTATTTGCAAGAGTTGATTACAGAAGTACACTGCAAGAAGTGAAGGAATCATGACTGTTGATCAGGTGCAAAGCAGATTCCAAGTGTATGAAGGATTCCTTGAGGAATTGGAATTATGGCTAATCACATGGATCAAGGAACAAGAAACTAACATGGAAATATTACCATGTTTGCACGCATGGAAAGAGCTTTGGAAATAGGAGAAAACAAGTGGAAGTTGACGCGTGAATGGAAACCAAGTTTGAGAAGGATTAGGTTCTCGGATTCTAACCAATTCTTGCTTGATTTGGAGAAGAATACGGCCAGAGTTCCCCCTCTCCATACTAATCCCATGTCTACTGTTCCATTGATTTCAAATACCCCTCTTGTGTCCAATATTCCACTGCCTACTGTTACTTTCCCTCACAACAACCCTCCCTTGCTTCCTCTGCCTATCCAAAACACCATTGTCACCATGACCCTGTCCTTAATTCTTTCAAAGCCAAAATCAACTTTCCAGAATTCAATGGTACTAACCCCAGGGGTTGGTTACAAAAATGTGAGCAGTTTTGAAATATATCAATTTCAGACCAAAATAAGATGAGCTGTGTCAGTCCTTATGACGGAGAAGGCTGACATTTGGTTAGATAGCCACATTTGGAGAAAAGAGGCACTAACTGGCCATTGTTCTCTGTGGAAGTGTGTCACAGATTTGGCAATGTTAGACCTATGGACATTGTGGATGAATTTAACAACCACAAACAAACTGGTGGAGTAGAGAGCTATCAAGAAAGATTTCACAAGCAGAAATCCTAACCAGTCTGGATCCAAAGTAGTCCCTTACCAAAATACCCCACAAAACCAAAGAGTCATAGTCACTTACTTGGTACCTAGCCAGTCATCACAACCTAGACCTTTTGTTCCTAGACCATCAGCTCCCTTCAAACCAAACACTGTGCTGGCAGATCTGAGAGGAAGGGGACTATGCAATAGATGACATAAGAAATATTTCTCAGGTCATCAATGTAAGCCAAAGACACTGAATGTCACTACTTGGGAGGGCACAGAACAACAGGAGGATCCAGTGCCAATCATACAAGAGGAAGGAGAAAAGAGAAGAAAAACCTGTGGGAGAAGAGGAGATGATGGAAGTTTCAGTATGTGTGGATCTAGGCATTGATAACTCACCGTCAACAAGAACATAACCAGTTTAGTTCCATAAAATAGGAACTGGGAAGGGTAGAGTGTACGCAGTCCTTACCCCTACCTTGGAGGTAGAGAAGTTGTTCTTGAAAAAACCCTCGGCTCCAGGAAAAAAAGTTCAAAGCAGTAAAAAAAAATAACAGAAGTGAGGAAACCATGGAAAATACTATAGAAAATATGACAAATCATTCTGAACAGTAACTACAATAAAATAATACGATAATCGAAGTACAAGAAACACTAAATAGCAATAAAAATCGATGGACAAGAAACAACAGGAGTAATTCTACGACTAAAAGTACGCAAGAGTAAGCAAGACAACGCTCTACTACATACTAACCTTCCACCCTAATCCATGTCCTCCACAAACTCCTATCTACGGTAATGTCCTCGGTATGCGGAAACTGTGTCATGTCTTGCCTATCACCTCTCCCCAATACTTCTTCGACCCAGTGTTGTGAAAAGCGCTCGCCCTATTGCCTTTGGTGAGAGGCGAGGCGAGGCCTTGTCGCCTATTAGGCTATTACTAGCGAGACAAGGCGATATCGCAAAGCCGAGAAAAGGCGAGAATAGGCGAGTGGCGAAAGTGTTGTGAAAGGCAATCGCCTTGTCGCCAATGGCGAGAGGCGAGGCAACCCTTCATCGCCTTTTAGCTTTGTGGCGAGGCGATCTCCAAAAGGCGATGTCATGGTGACAAAAGGCGAGAGGCGAGAGGAGGGAAAGGTGTCGCCTTTTGTATTTTCTTTAAAAAAGGCGACCAATTTAGGGTTCTAAAAGTTAAAAGGTAATTTTAGGGTTTTCGACTAGACTCCTCCGATGACCAGGCAGACTTTTCCAGCTACTTTTTTCTTTTGATAATGACTTTTCCGGCTACTCCAAAGTCCAACCAATACATATTTCTTCTTCAGATTTCTTCTACCTCGGTTTCTTTTTCCTTCTTCTTCTTCAGACTTCAGAGTCACTTCTAAGTTCTACCTCTGTTTTGACTTTTGTTCTGTTTTTTTCTCATTCAAGTTCTAAACTTTTATATGTACTATCTATTTTCAGTTTTTGAATTGAAATATTTGCTAATATGGTATTGCTATTGAGAATTTGATTATTTACATATGCAATTAAATATTTTAACTTTTTGGTATTAATTGGTATCGCATTTCAGAAAGGCGAGTGCCTCGCCGCTCGCCTCGCCTTGTGGCGAGGCAGACCCTTGTCGCCTTTTATCGCCTTTCGCCGTCCAAAACACTGGCGAGGCGACAGAGGCGTCGCCATCTGTTTTTTTTTTTTAAAATGACATCAATTTAAAAGTTAAAAAGGCAATATTATGAAGCCACAAACCGCGACTTTAGTTGGTCTAACAATCACCCTTTAGAACTTGCCTTTTCAGTTTTGGTGGCACCTTCTTATCACACAAGACTCTAGATGAGAGCCCCCATTTCATCCACTATTAATATTTTGGGATTGGCCAAGAGGGTACCCTTAGCAGGATAGATGGGGCGATTCGGATGAGATCCAATGTATATCCAACTTTTCAATCACTATGGGATCCGGGCGAAAGGATTTCTCGGGCGGAGAGGGGATTTGCGCATCCAACTATAAGATAAATGGCATCGCTTGCCTTTTGTGATCTGCCAATTGCAATACATGGAAAAGGCTGACACAACCCATATTCAAGCAGCTCTTATATTTGCGTTATTTCAGGGGCCTTGTCGGCCATCGCTTGTTGACGAGGGAAAACATCATCAATTAAAGGGTTCTCACCTTGGATTTAGTTGGAAAGGTAGGTATTCGGCATGTCCCTTTTTTCTGGTTGAAGTTGATGTATATGGCACCGAAATGGGAGTTGTAGTCATGCAAGAGGGCCATCCCTTGGCCTATATTAGCCAATCACTCAGTAAAAAGCATCAAGGCCTTTCTGCATATGAGAAGGAACTCATTGCATTATTGGTGGCAGTTGACAAGTGGAGACTATAAAGGTTTGAGATGTAGAAGAGGAAAGATGATTTTATTCATGAACAACATGCTCTTTATATAAAGCGGCTGCAGAACTGAAAAATACTAACCCGCTAAGTTACATAGTAATCTGATAAGATACAAAGCAACAAAAATACTAAAATACAGCAAAGTATAGGAAGTCTTAAATGAATCAAATGAGTAGAGTAGAATACAAGAACCAACAGATAGATAGAAAATAGGAATTAATAACAAACTCCTAAACTAAAGGATAACAAATATTATTTGTTAATAGAGACACTACCTGCAACCTAACCATCTCATTAGTAAGACTGATCACTTTATTCTAAAGTTCTTGCAAGAACAAAAGACACCACTTCATTGCAGCATAAGGGACAGTCCAAATTGATGGGCTTAAGTTGTGAGATTCACTACACGAAGGGGGTTAGAAACACTATAGTTGATGCTTTATCAAGGGTACAAGATGACTCAAGTTCATGTTGTTTAATCTCTCAATACAGCCTAAATGAAGGAAGTGAGCAGGAGTTATGAAAATGATGCAGAAGTGACTCAACTAGTAGCTCAAGCAGTGATTGATCTCACTACAGTTACTGATGTTACCGTGAGTTGGGGCACTCAGATACAAAGGAAGGATTTGGGAGGGAAGTCAGACTGACCTGAGACAACAACCGGTGCTTCATATTCATTCTTCTAGACTTGGTGGTCATTCAGGGATATCAGCCACTATGCAAAGGATTAAAGCTGTTTTTCACTGGTCAAAAATGTCTTGCTGACATCAAGAAAGTGGTGCTACATACAGTCTGACATTTTCCAAAGATGCAAGGATGAACAAGCAGCTTGTCCAGGGTTGTTGCTACCACTTCATGTACCAGACAAAGCATCGGAGCACATCACCATGGATTTTATTGAAGACCTCCCCATGTCTGAAGGCAAGAATATATCTCTGTCATTGTGGACAGATTCAGTAAGAATACCCACTTCTTGTCTCTAGCACATCTTTTTAATGTTGTTCAAATTGCTAAAATATTTACGAAGAATGTGTACAAACTCCATGGACCATGGTCTACCCCAAAGTATAGTTAGTGACATAGTGACAGATACAAAGTGTTTCTAAACCTTTTCTGGATGGAACTGTTCAAGGACCTTAAGAGTGAATTGAAGTTCAGCTCTGCTTACCATCCCCAAACTGATGGCCAGACTGAGGGAGTAAGTAAATGTCCGGAGAACTACTTGAGATGCATGCGCAGTCATAAGCCAAATGATTGGCACAAATGGCTTCCACTGAACTGAGTTTTGTTATAATTCTAATAACCATATTGCCACTAAGATGTCTCCACTCAAAGTGATGTATGGCTATGATCCTCCACAATTGTCATTTGAGTTGGTGGCTCTATCCTAGGAGCTGAGATGGACCAGTGGCTCCAAGAAAGACGGATTATGGCTAAGGCACTCAAAGTAAGTTTAGCACAGAATGAAGTTCTATGCTGATAAGAACAGCACTAAGAGAATTTGAAACTGGGGACTGCGTTTACTTGAAATTACAGACAGATTATTGTTGCATTGAGGAGCAACCTCAAACTGACTTTACTATGGCCCTTATCTAGTGATCAGGAAGCTGTCTGTAGCTTATGAATTGAGATTTCCCTCATCAGCAAGAATTGTGTTCCATATTTCTGGTTGAAGAAAAAGATTGGTGCTCATGTGATCCCTGCTCTTGATCCTCCTTTATGCTCAGCATATGGCCAACCTCTTGTTGAACCAGTAGCCATATTAGATAGTAGAGTTGTGCAGAAAGGAAATGCAGCAGCGTAGTGTAGTGGGCTAATTTGCTCACAGAGGAGGCAACTTGGGAATATTACAACTTCCTGCTATCTGAGATTCTGAATTGGTGATCCTTGAGGACAAGGATCTTAAGGGGGATGGAATGTCATGATATGAGAATACCAGGAACCAAGTTTGAGCCCAAGAGAAGGAAAGGCTCAAGACACTTCGTTGTTGGCCCAAGTAGTTTACATTAATATGTTTTAGCCCTTCTGTATTTCCAGAATATGATTTTCATGTAATTGCATTAGTAGTCCTTTGTGATTTATGTTACCTAGCAAAAGCGTGCCACATGTCCCCTACACATTAGATGGACAGTGTCCCTATTAGTTGTTGGTACTGCCTTTCGTCATTTTTAATCGAATATATGAATCTCAATCTTCTTCCTACATTCTCTTATTTTCTTCCTTCTCTTCTCTCTATTCTGCAGAATTACTCATGGATTGAGCTCAGTTCTAGTTCAAATCGTGACATGTAGCAAAAAACTAATTTATAATTAAGGAACCCTGAAGAAAATTAACACAAAACAAAACCAAGAAACTCATAAATTGAAACCAAAACTCTCCACTACACGCAGCCGCCAAACTTGATTAGCTCAAACTTTATGACACAACAAGTTATAAGTGTACCCGCAATTACAAAATCCCTAAAGAATGGAACTCTCCCATCGTAGAGTACAACTGATGCCTAATTAAGCAAAACCTGAAGTAAATAGACAAAAAAAAAAAACAAAGAAACTCAGTTACTCATGCCCAAAACTCTCCAGCACCCCAAAAATTTATGTATACATACATTCCCAAGCAATCATAAGATCCCTAAAGATTGAAACTTTAACATCATAGAAGATAATAGCTCCTTATTAAGTAAACCCTGAAGTAAGAAACACCATAGAGACAAACAAAAAACTCATAAACTGAACCTAAAATTCTACCGTACACGAGTCACTGACCTTCATTTGATATCAAGTAATAAAAACCAATAGCATTAGTTACTAAAGAAATCATAGTCACACAGGGAAGAGATAGACCTTTCTTGGAGAAAGGCAAGAGCAGAGTTAACATCGAGACCAGATTGATTGAGATAGGACTGAACATCTTCTACAAATGACGCCGCTGGTATTCCCCTTCTCTCCGTTAACCCACTTTCCGTCGCCGACGACGACGCTGCCGCCATTTCCATCGAGCTTGGTTTGCACTGATAACTAATTCTCTTGTGGGTTTTGGCACCACTTTATTCGTTGGGAATGTTAGAACCCTGCAGAACTGAACAAGAATGAATTTACAATGTCATTTAGTATGGGCTGACCGACTGAAGTCGTAATGTCGAGAAAATGACAAACACTTCATTTAAGTTTGCCAAACGTTAATTTTGGTACCAAATTGAGTTGAATATGAGGATAAAAAATTATCATAAATTACTAGAATATTCAATTTCAAACTTTTATTTACATAATACATAATACTCCCTAATTATCTGTCCATTTTTCCTTATTTTAATTATCCCTAATTATTTGTCCATTTTGACAAATCAAGAAAGGACAAATTATTGTTACCTATTATATCCTCAATTAATTACTATAAAAAAGTAGAAGTTCTTGAAAATCTTAAGTTTTAAATTCACCCACTTCATAATTAATAGGGGTAAAATAGTAAACTCACTATGTCAATTATTGTTTTCTTAATAGGTGTGTCAATTTAAAAGTGGACAATTAATTAGGGACAGAGAGAGTATAAATCTACTTCTTTTTATTTACAACATTATTATTTTAATTATAAATATGACAACTTATTAAATATGCGCAATTTTACACGTTTTTTATATCTGCTATTTTAGCTTAGCAAAGTAATTTTATGGGACTCATAATTTATTATTTTTACCTTTTGGATTATCAATCACACCTCGTATACGTATTCGTGCGATACGCAGATAATATTAAAATATTATTTAGGGGTATCCAGAATTTTGAGATGATGGGTGCATTATTATAAAAAGGTTGATCTATGATATAAATTTAATCGGTTCGACATTTAGATTTTTACTACTGAAAATCGTTAAAATTTTAAAATTATAGATCTAAAATTAATTCATATATATATATATATAGAGAGAGAGAGAGAGAATTAATTAAAATGTTAAAAGTGCTACCAATTACCACTTAGAGAGGTGTTATCTAATTTTAGAAAGAAAAATAAAACAAGATAAATATAAAATTTAAATTTCTAACCTCGCGGAGAGAGGTTCACTCAGTCATAATCGCATTATGTGATATTTCGAGTGTAGGTTCACACATCTATATTTCAATATTTTTTTTAAAATATAACATTACTATATATGATCTCGAGAGGGAACCATGGGTTCACGTGAACCTGGTGATCCCCCAACCCCCTTAGATACGCCTCTGATTATTTTTAAGTGTATTAAAATGTGATATCTTGTCTGAACATGTTAAATAATAATACCTTAGAAAAAAAATCCAACTATCATATTGATTCTTAGTGAAATGTACTCCTCCACCCCCATTCCCACCCCACCCTAAATGTAGTCCCCCACCCCTTCTCAATTTTCATAACTAAATCTATATGAATATAAATAATGAATCATGTGGTTATTAAATAACATTTAAATGTGAAAAAAAATAACATTTAATGTTTCGGATATTTTTATTACATTGTTCACTATTCAAAATTATTAGATTGTTAATATTGATTTTTATTAGCTTATCACTTCGCTTAATATAACTTATCAAGTGTTTTTTTATTAATATATCACAATTCATTTATTTTGTTTACTCCTAAATTTTTATTTTTTTATTTTTATTGTATTATTCACATCTCTTCAATTTAAAATTTATGGACAATATTATGTCTAATATTTAATTAATTCATTATATTTTTAAAATTACAAAAGTTATCATTTATAAAGCCAAAATACCTTACTAATTTGTTTAATAAAAGGTGATTTTTTTATTTTTCACATACATAATCGAATGTATTTATTTTATCAAAACAAAAACGTACAAAAATAGAATGAAAATTATTACTACTTACTTCAATTCAAGCATGTATTAATAAGTATAAAAAAAATAGTATGTGATACGATTATCACAATCCAACTCAAATTCCATTTATAATATTATTATTTTTATTTCTCTTCCTTATCTAAATTTTTTATATACAATGCATATCTTTATCTTTATTATAACAAACTATATTTTTAAATTGAGAGAAACATTTAAAATCAAATATATATTTTTCTACGTTATTTTCTTCCTCTTTTTCTCATTATATCTTGTTTCTTTCTTTCTTTCTTTCATTTTTTTTAAAAAAAAAGAGGAAGAAATTTAACATATATATAATTGTAGCCGTAGGAGTGTATGCGAGAGAGATTAAGAAGTTAGAATTCTAGTCCAACTCAAATTTCCATTTATAATATCAATTTTTTAAACCTTATTTTTTTTATTTCTCTCCCTTGCCTAAAATTTCTAAATACAATGCATTTTTTTTCTTATGATAAACTATATATTTAAATTGAGAGAAATAGTTTTCTTCAAGTATTTTATTTTTTTCTTCCTCTTTTGCTCATTTATTTTTCTTTCCCTTAGTCTAAAGACTATTAATAGTAAGCAATTTGAATATTAAAATTATAAACAGTGAAATTCATACTTATTTATGTGATAAATAAGAAAATTAATAGTAATATTCATATTCAAAGACATAGACAAATATAAGTAATATACATCCTATGATTTAACACTATTTAAATGATTTTCTTAGAAGTGTATGGTGAAAACCTAGCTAACGTTAAAAATTAGTTAACTTATTTTACTTTCCTCCAAATATATTGGGAACTCCAATTTAATTCCACTTAGGCTCATATGCTAAAAATTAATATGTAGACATTATGTAATACTAGATGCACGGACCTATGATTGTTATTATTCTCTGTATTATAAGTAGTTCACAAGATTGATAAAAAGAAATTCAATATGAAAATAGTAAAAGAGAAAGCATAAGTATCATGTTTACAACATATTAACACTTTACACTAATTACTTGGATTGAGGAACAAAGTTTACAGAGATATTCAAACTATTATGAAATGTCCTTCAAATGATGAGTTGTTTGCAATAATTCTAACTTTCAAAGAAACTTTCGGATGATATTTTTCCTCAAGCTCTGAGAGATCCATGTTTCACCCAACCTGGCTGAGGACTTATAAGTAAGAAACTTTCGAACCTTCTGAGATTTCCGCAAGCTCTAAAAGATATATCTTTCATCCGAAAAATATGTATGAGGTTTGTTGATCTGATTCAATACCATCCTATAGCTAGCGATTCAGATCGCATAATATTTTACAACAATTTGAAGCAAATTAACATAGAGAACAATTATAAATTGAGTTATTTATGTGATGTCTAAACTGAACCATCCCTAGTATTTATTTTTCAGTGCTTAAGGGTCTCTCAGTGGTAGAATAGCAGATATAGGGTAATTCATAGAAATAAGATCATAAAATACCCAAACAGCATAACCCTAATATGGTTGT
This sequence comes from Solanum etuberosum, assembly GCA_029582245.1. Lineage (NCBI taxonomy): Eukaryota > Viridiplantae > Streptophyta > Magnoliopsida > Solanales > Solanaceae > Solanum > Solanum etuberosum. The sequence goes on along the minus strand of JAJONR010011117.1, from coordinate 729 downwards.
TTAGTTCAAAGTGGCCACTGTCAACTTCAGAAACCTTGAGTTTATCATTCGACAATAACGAATAATGAATAATGATTAATTTCAGCTATGAAAGAGTACGAACACATAATTAGCGTAAAAATTTATGACACATATTGACCCAAAAAGAAGGGAACATGATGTTACTTGCTAGAGTTACTACTACTCATTATGCAAATTTAAAAAACTACCTAACCGGTTGCTACAAATGAAGTTTATTAACAGTTCAAGTTTCAACTCCATTCTTGTCTTTTGGTGGTAATAATAGCATAATTAATGCCAATGATGAAGTCTCCAATCATTAATTCGAACTTGGTCAAAGTTTTTTTTTCTCTTCCCTCCGATCTACAATTATTAGTCTATGTCTGATCACCGTTGTCCTTCAACTGTACCTTGTGATTGTGGAGGGAAAGGGATGGACAGGTGGATTTATTCGTCTATGGCTATAATAATACACATACTAATTTATAGTACAAAGATTAATTGAAATTAATGGCAAAAGGCCTCTACCTCTCTGTTGTTTTGGCTGTGGGCTTCACGCAGAAACAATGGTTACCTCGTAGCATGAATCGAAACCTCGATTTCAATATTGGAGCGTTGAAGGCAACTTTTCAACCTCGATTTCAATATTGGAGCGTTGAAGGCAACTTTTCAACCTCGATTTCAATATTGGAGCGTTGAAGGCAACTTTTCAACCTCGATTTCAATATT
>JAJONR010011116.1:0-10620 GCA_029582245.1 Solanum etuberosum | reverse complement strand
GTATTCTCCACCCCTATCACTCCGAATCATTTTTATCTTTAGATTCAATTGATTTTCCATTCATTTTTGTATTGCTTAAATGCATCAATTTCTTCATTCTTATTATTAAGCAAATATACATAACAGAATCGAGTGCAATCGTCAATAAAAGTTATAAAATACTTTTTCCCACCACGAGATAACATTGACTTCATATCGCATATATCTGTGTGAATTAAGTCTAAAGGTTTTGAATTCCTGTCAACAGACTTATAAGGATGTTTAACAAACTTACTTTCCACACAAATTTCACATTTTGATTTATCACATTTGAAATCAGGCAATACTTCTAAAGTAATCAATTTTCGCAAGGCTTTGTAATTTACATGTCCCAAACGGGCATGCCATAAATCATTTGACTCCAATAAGTAAACAGAAGTAGAATTCTTATTAATACTGTCAACAACCATTACATTCAGTTTGAAGAGGCCCTCAGTGAGGTAGCCCTTTCCTAAGAACATCTCATTCTTACTTATTACAGCTTTGTCACTAACTAGGACACATTTAAACCCGTTCTTAACGAGCAGTGCAACAGAAACTAAATTCTTTCTAATAGTAGGAACGTGCAGAACGTTGTTCAAAGTCAACACCTTGCCGGATGTCATTTTCAACATTACTTTCCCAGTTCCTGCAATCCTTGCTGTTGTTGTGTTCCCCATGAACAAATCTTCATCGAACTCAGCAGGAATATACGTTGCAAAGGCTTCTTTCGCAGAGCAAATATGTCGAGTGGCACCTGAGTCGAGAAACCACTCCTTGAGATTTCCAACTAAGTTGCACTCCGAGATCATTTCACAGAGGTCATCTGCATCTTCCATCTCTTCCATGATGTTTTCTTGACTTTTGCCTTTGTCTTTGTCCTTTCTTGGAGCACGACAGTCAGAAGGCTTGTGACCAGCCTTACCACAGTTGTAACAGTTGCCCTTGAATTTCTTCTTGGCCTGTTCTGACTTCTGTCCGTTGGACTTCTTTCTCTTCTTGCCTTTGGCAGGAGCTTCTTCAACAATATTAACTCCAATTATTGTCGAACTCTTACGAAACTTCTTTTCGGCGGTCTTGTTATCTTCCTCAATCTTGAGCCGAATTACAAGATCTTCAAGCTTCATTTCCTTACGTTTTTGCTTTAGATAATTCTTGAAGTCGTTCCACGAAGGAGGTAACTTCTCAATCATTGCACCCACTTGAAATACTTCATTAACTACCATGTCCTCAGCAATCAGATCATGGAAAATAAGTTGAAGTTCCTGCACTTGTGATCCAACAGTTTTGCTATCTGACATTTTATTGTCTAAAAACTTTGCGACCACAAACTTTTTCAAGCATGCATCTTCTGTCTTATATTTCTTCTCAAGTGCATCCCACAATTCTTTCGAAGTTGTCATTACACTATAGACATTATATAAGTCATCCTCTAAAGCACTTAGAATGTAGCATTTACATAGGAAGTCTGCCTGTTTCCATGCTTCAATAATCATGAACTTTTCTCTGTCTGACATATCAGCAGCAGGCACTGGAGTTTCTTCATTGGTAAATTTCTACAGACCAAGAGTGGTAAGCCAGAAAAATACTCGTTGCTGCCATCCTTTGAAATTCACACCAGATAATTTTCCCGATTTCTCTGCTGGTGGTACAACAGTTCAGGTTGGTGCAGCAACCAACCACCGTAACATTATTGTTTGCCATTTCAAAATCAGAATCTTTAATAAACAGACATCGATACAAATGGCTCAGTAAGCAATAACTTAAGTTGCAAACTTAATAGGAGTATAAAACCACGAAGGTTTTTGTCTCCACCAGAAACACAAACACAGATTAAAAAATAGAATAATTTCCTTAAGATTGTTGTCCAATCTGTGTTTAAAATAGTACTACTAGTTACAACAAACTTTGCAGAAATACGAAGTTACCAAAGTTTAATGAACAAGTAAAAAACAGAAGAACAAAAATTAATTCACAAAACTAAAATTTGAAACAACGTACCAGAATCTGAAAAAAACAAAATGGAAAGAAGATCAAGCCCACTGAATGCACAGTGTCCCCTTAAGGAAATTATTCCCCTCTAGTATCCAAGGTTTGATTTGGAATATGTCATCCCAGGATAGAATGATCTCAATCACCAGTGTATTGATACCCAAAACGCTGGTGTCAGCGAATCACTCAACGGTAGTAAAGTACACGAAGAAAATTTATGCAGAAGAAGAAGAAGAAATCAGAAATTTTCGTAACTAAAAAGTCTAAGAATCACTGGTATTTATAGGCAAGAGGAACTGTTTCCGAAAGGTTGCAACCTTTCAGAAACCACACAACCATTTATGAAAGTTTGCAATCTTTCAAACGGTCATGGCTGTTCCTAAAAGTTGTAACCTTTCAGAACAGTCATCTCCTAACGGCGGGAAATTCAAATTAAAATGGAAAAGTGTTTTAAATAAAACGGGTCGCGCGGATCCGAGTCGGGTCGGAACGTTTCGGTTAATTAACTAATAATTGAAACGTTTTGGCTATTTAATTAATTAATTTAATAATTAAAACAAATTTTGTCCAAAAATAATCTCTCAATCGTTTTCCAAAGCCAAAGCCAAAGCCAAAGCCCAAGCCGAGCGACGACGAAGACGGCGCGAGGGGGGTCCCTCTTTCCAACCCTTTTAACAACTAATAGAAGTGTTTCTCTATTTAAACACTTCTATTTTTTTTCCACCACCAATGAGGGAGAAATGTTTTTTCTTAAAGCATAAGAGAATCGTTTCCAATCCTCTTTTCATCTTCCCTCTATTTCCCATTAACTCTTGCTATACCCAACAACAGCTTCTTCGAAATAGCACTTGGGACTACTCATCCCTATCCTTTGAAATGCCTGACGACGTTAAGGAGAACATCAAAAATACCAACATCCAACAATACAGGAATGATACGGATGACACTTACTACTGGAATAGGACTAATGACGGAAATTTTACCACTAAAAGTGCTTATGAACTATTCCTAAGTGTAAATAACATGTAAGCTACAAATGCCAACAATAACATAGATTGGATCTGGAAGATCAAAGCTATTAATAAACTAAAATTTATGCTATGGTCTATCCTCTCAAACAAATTACCCACTGCCTCTGCACTATACTATAGAAACATTATAGCTACAAAAAACTGTTGTACATGATAAACATGGAAGAAGACGTTCCCCACATATTCTCAAAATGCACCATTGCGAACTACGTCTGGGGAAAATACAATATAATCTTAATCGATTAGAACTTTCTCGAAGCTATACATGATCTTTGTACTTCTAAACACCTTACTACTATAAACAATCACCAAAAGGTGCCTACTGCTATTATTAATCCAGTCATTCTTTGAAATATCTGGAAAATAAGAAATACTAAGTGCTTTAAAAACAAGATATTAGTAGACACCAAGTACTATATATAATATTAATTTTCAAGCTCTTGAATATTATCACCTCACAAACAGCACCGAAAAAAGAATTCCTAGACATATGGCCCCAGTAACCTGTCATCGACCTCCAGAAGGAACCATGAAATTAAACATGATGGTTCTTTCGAACAAAACACTACTAATGGTGGTACAGGAGAAATACTAAGAGATCATCTAGGAAATTGGATCGCGGGCTTCTCATGCAAAGTTAAAGTGATAAATGCCCACCATGCAGAGGCTCTTGCTTTACTCCATGGCCTGTCTTTGGCAAAAAGATTAAATATTAGTCGTTTGCACGTGGAAACTGACTCGCAGGTATTAATCAATAATATAAAAATCAATACGCGCATATACTCATATATTTATGATGATTGCAGGTCACTACTGAATCAACCGGAGGTAACATCGATGGAGCACATAATGCGGGAGGCTAACTTGGTAGCGGACCTACTAGCAATATACGGAAGGAAATCAAAGGATCCAAATATGGGAAATAGGTAGCCCCTAGTTTTTGAAGCATCTCCTTCGTTCATAGCCTCCTCTCTCGAAAGAGATGCTATAGGAACTACATCGTTTAGATTAGTTCCTCTTTTGTATGGATAAACCTTTTTATTATTATTATTAAATAAATCCTTCCGTTATTAAGCAAAAAAAAAACTTGAAATACATTTTAACCATATAAAATTTGATCGATTCTTGGATTGTATCCACATAAAAAGTACTATAAATCACAATAATTAACAACTTAGAATATTTTTAAAATGTTAATGTTGCACTATAATTATATAATATGTGACAAATTCGATAATTCATTATCTTTACTTTATTTAGTAAAAATCTCTTTTTTATGTTGCAACGTAACAATTTCTGAACTTGTAAAATTTGTTAATGTGTCAAAAATATGATGAATGCATTGATGTTCGCGTTAAACGTACCACACGTTTCAAAAGACTAATAACTCTGTGAAGTATAAATAATCAAACTTGAATTATTGAAGTATAATCAATATTTAACCCCTTACTAATATCTGTCACATATTTTCCTTTTTGATCTTTCAAACAACTTAACTTTACTTCTTCGCCTTTTATTCTAATGTTTTTTTATGACCACATAAATATCTAAGAGCTATTTTAAACCACAAATATCTATTCTCTTTTCTCAAGCATTATACCTAGTGTCATACAAAAGATAGAAGAACTAAGTTAAAATATAAAGCCAATCACGACCAAAATAAATAAAACTGGAGAATAATGTATGAGGGTAAAGTGGATTTTAATCCCTTCAAACATCCAGGAATACAAGTAGACTGCATTTACATCATACGCAAGAAGTCCAAATAACAATCAACTGGAAACTACATAGATTTTCAGTTGGTTGACTGGTATGTTCGACGCCTGAGTTGAGATTCTGTACTAGGCTGCTGCAAGAAAATTCTTGTTGGATCATTAGGATCCACATAACTGCAAGACATAATAAATCATCAAAGAGATCACAACATATGTATAACTAAGAGTTTATTGAGAAAATTGTTAGTACTGATGTCTATTTTGAAAGGTGGAAATAAAGTGACATACGCATGTCTCATCATCTCATCCACAGGAGTGTGTGCTGCTTGAAGAGGATCTGCTCTAGGTTCTTCCCTCGAATGTTGGTGGTATCGTCTCACTGAGGCAATTAAATTGAAAAATAGAGGAATGAAAGTTCCACAACCACCTTCCTTGAACAAAATCTTGAATGAGTGAGTGGAGTACAAGGCCCTATTTTCATTTTCTGGTATAACCTGTAATTGTAGGGCGGAATCAGTTGGGGGAGGCAAATAGTACATGAATAAACAAATCAATGTATTCAACTTACTGGATCCACATGTCCAGATATATTATTACAGAAAAATATTGGTTGGTTGAATTTTTCGCCATGGACATAAAGCTGCAAAATAAAGCCACTTTAAGTCAGAATAAACACACTTCCAATTTCATATAATTCTTTCTTTTGGGAGTTCAGTATATCAAATGTTTCATTACTTCAAACTAAAATCATATGAGAACACAAAAGCTTTAGCAGGAAAGAGTTTATCAGTCTTTCAAACAAGGAATACATGGATATATACCCATGAAGCCCATCCACCATGAACAGGCACAATTTTTTTTTAAAAAAAGAAGAGATTCCTCAAGACAGCAAAGATGTAACAAAATCTAGTCAGTATAGCAGACCAGTAACAACAGTGATAGACCCCACATGAGAAGCAAGACTAAGTTGAAAATTCTAATGAATAGAACCAAAGAGAAAGGACTAGAACTTCCTGACAAAAGAAAAATATAATTCACGAACCCACAAGATGCCCCAATGTAAAATTTCTTTCTTGTCATTGACAAAAGATGCTTGTGATGCAACAACCAACCAACCATCCGCAAATTAATCGGGAAGAGTAGTCATGAACCATAACAGAAGTATAGCCATTTAATGGTGAAGTGCAGAGAGAACACCAGCAACCTCACATAACCTTAATAGGCAGAAATCAATAAGTTGGAATTGAACAACTTATTTGCATCTTTAAGTAAGTTTTTTCATCTAAGTAATGAATATGGCTAGATTCTTATATAAGTTGCATGATTTCAGGTTGCAATATATTTGGAGTTAGAGAAGATGGAAATAATGAAGAAAATGATCAAAAAGAGCCACAAATGTGCAGGTCTTTGCGTAATAAGAGAAGTGCTAAAAGCTAAGGAAATTTCTAATCACCATTCTAAACCACTAAAAGCGATATGGTCCATTGAGCAGCAAAAATTTGGCCAACTTCCATTCATAAGTTCAGAATCGCCACTGGTGAAGCTAAGTGGTTCTGGAACGCCATTGGCATAAGCTGAATTGCTAAAACCGATGCTCAATCAAAAATTCAGAAAAATGCAAATTTGAACAAGATTTCGCTATTAGCGAAAATCAAACGCAAAAGGCAGGCACCACATTCCCACTTTCAACAAGTGTTATTAAGTTGTTATGGTATAAATAAAACAATGTTTTGTAACTTTAGTCATCTTTGGCTAAATTTTAAGCTTAGGGAGCAAGGATTCATCAACCAAACACCATGGGATTGAAGATTGGATGCTTTTGTTGAAGTATTTCTAAATGTAATGAAATTTACTACTTTTCTTTAATTCCTAGTGTTGTAATCAAATATTTGGTTTAGTTGATGTATTTTCAGATTTAGGACATGATTTTAGGCATAATTTTCATGACAGTTTTTGATTACTTCTTGGACTTCTGTATTGAATATTATCTTGCTATTTATGAATGGGCCTTTTGCCTGTTTGATTAATCTTGTGCTTTATAGCTTTCCCTTTTTCCAAAGAGAGTGATCAACCCTACGACATATCCTAGTAAGATAATTCACCTTGGGGAAGTGAGTTAGGTTTGGACATGGATTAATTGACAAGACTCTGGGTTAATTGAGGGTCAACTAATCCTAGTCCACTATTGCGGTTAGGGATAATCCTTCGCTCTTGTAGCCAAAAGTTAAAATATGCTTAATTCAACTTGGTTAGATTAGAAATAATCAACTAAGTTGGGCTCACGATTGTTGAGGAGAATAGCTATTGGGTAATCAAGGATTGAGTAGTTGCGGTAACTGGGTAATTGATTTTCAAGGGTAATTAAATTGACTTGGGATTAATTGGTGAGGTTTACACAATGCATTGGATTAGACTTGAGTTGATTAAAATCCTAGGCTTTGAAATCCCTTGGATTCCTTTACTTGTGAGCCATTGATCAGCTTTATTTGCTTCTTTAGATTAGATTAGATACCTCCCACCAAGGCTACAACAAATAAAAAGAAATCATCTAGTGTTTTGTTGCAATTCTGGAAGACATAAAACGGGTGCAGCTGCATTTTTGGAGGTCCAAGCAACATAGGTTGATTAGCAAATTATCAGTACTGACAATTCACAAAGAAAACAAGATAATAAATAAGATCCGTAGTGCAAAAGCAGCTTCACCCGAATTCTAGACAACATGTTCAAGATAACAACAAAAGAGGACACATGTTCACTACTAACCAAAGCCATTTGCCTATTTCATAAGAACCAAATTCATTTGTCTCAATCTTGTACTATGAAGTAATCTAAAACAATGATGAATAAATAGCAAACAGGACGAATCAGACTTGTAAAGCATATGCTACTTACGATATATGGAAACTAAACACCAATGGCTGATACATACCAGGGGCATGTCAAATGCAATGAAGTTCTCCACAGGCTTAATTGAAACAAAGACCATCCGAATGTTCGATAAATAGACTGTTCCCTTTGCTTTTACTGCTCCTACTCTGCCAGCAAATAGTAAAATTAACACAAACATAAAAGCAAGGAAGGAGAGGAAACACAAAAAGAAGAGAGAAGGTGATGCACTAGGTGTTGATGCTGATTCTATAACACCCACCAAATTCTCCACTGATTAACAAAGGATGTACATAGTAGTAAAAGCATGACAAATTTGACAACTGGATTATGCTATTGTTTATTTTCCAAAAAATGGTCTTGCGCCTGTGGTAGAACAACAATACATGAGAAATTCCGCTAGTCACCTATTGGGGGGCCTAAAGCTAAAACTGTGTATCCAAAGTAGATATAAAACTCAAAAGGCAATTGAAGGTACATCATCAAAGAACATCAGGTCTCACAAAATCCCTCAGCCCCTTCCTTCAAGTGAGATGAGATATACTCACAATCAATAAAAAAATAAAATTAAAAGGGGTTACCCAGGGATCTTGTCGACCTCAAACTCGACGCCATCTCTGGCCAAGACGAAGAGTTCATTGAGGAAAGGCACCGGCATCCCATTCGGAAATAGTTGAGGATTCACCGCCATCTTTTATCACTTTGCGTTTCAGAAGTCAATTGTGTACACAATCACAACTCTCGTTTTTTAAAGAAGAAACGCACACTCTTCCTTTTTTTATTTTACATTATTTATTTAAAGAACCACTTTCCACAACCTTCCCGAATACTACCAAATATTCTTTTCAATTCCAATGACGCATTGCAAACTATTTTGTTTTTTATTAAAAATAAAATGGGATTGCTGCATCTGTTTGAATAATTGTTAAGTATTATTTCGTAATATATCATATTTTATTATATTGTATTGTATTTTATTATTTATTTAGATAGATTATATTATTCTCCGTTGTTACATGATCTCCCATCTCAATACTTTTTAATGATAAAATCTATAAGAAAAATAGAATAATAAGGGGTAGAACTATTATGAAAATGTAGGGTAAAGTATGTAATAGAATTATTAAATTATAAATAAAAAATGAGAAAAAATAGTAAGGTTATGACTTCATCACACCAAATCGGTCGTTATATAAAATGAAACTTTTCATTGTTATCTAACGATGCATTTAAACAATATAATACAATAAAATTTAAATAACAATCAAACAAACATTGTGTTTAAATTTGAAAAGTCTTGGAGGTGAGCTCTTGCATAAAACATGGTTGAGGTTCAAGAAGTTACTCTTGCAATGTCCAACGCATGGCATTCCGGACAATTTGTTGCTAGAATACTTTATTGGAGCCTTGATTCGGTCAATAAAAGTGTGGTTGATCAATTAGTCCATGGTGGATTAATGAGACAACCGTATGAGGTAGCTGCATTGTTGTTAGATGATATCACTAAGGTCAACGGATCATGGCACACTAGGGAGGACCAAGCACCCCTTCTACAAGTGGGTTTGGCAAAAAACAAATCTAAAGGGACCATAAAAGAGATGAAAACATGGCCAAAATGATGACCCAAATTGATTTGTTGTCCATACAAATCATGGGAGGTGGAACTAAGTCAGTGAATGTGGTTGGAACTGTAAAACTCCGGAAAACTAGTAAACTAAGCTCTAGCCTAATGTGTAAACTAGTAGCCTAATTGGGTTTAACGTAAAGGTTAGAGTCGTAAAATAACCTCCGGTACTCAATATAAGTATTTTTGGGTGTAGACGTCAAGGTACGACCCCCCAAGGACCAACCAAGGGTCCTTGAGGAGGACCTTGAGGCAGCCCAAAAAGCTGTCAAAAGACAGCCTACCCACGAAGGGCATCCACGATCCGTGGATGGACCCACGCCCCGTAGGTGGGGGTTGTGGGTCAAGGCTGGACCTTCCCCTCTTTTCCTAGCCCCAGACCATCACCCACGTTTGACCAGTACGGTCCGTGGGTGAGGTCTCGTGGATGAAGGTAGTTTTTGGTCTTTAGTTATTAAGTTGGAGGTTAAGGGAGGAGCTTAGGATTAATTAATTAATTACGTAGAGTCGTTTTAATATTAATTAGACTACCTATATAAGCCTAATAGACCTCTAAACTAAGTCAATTAATTCATTCTTTCAAGACCCCAAAATAACTCATTCCCTCCCAAATATTTCTCTCACTAAAACCTCCATAGAAGAAGAAGAAGAAGTTGAAGTCTAGGGTTCAAGAACTCATCTTTTATACCCAAATTCGTGAAGAATCTTCAATAAGGTATGGTAGTCTTGATTCATGGAAAGCTTTCTTCCATGGAGCCTTCAAACTTTCTATTTCAAAGAAGGAAATTCTCCAAAACCTAGGGTTTTCACTCCAAGTCATGGATTCTTCCAAAAAAACATTTTCAATGATTTAATTATCATATATTATGAATGAATTATTGTTTTATGGTAGTTTTATGATAATATATCCCATGAATCCATGAATTTCCCCATAACCCTAATTTATGACTTTGTGATGTGGGTGAATTGTAGTAAGATGAATATTATGGAATTGTTCTTGTAGTAGTTTAATTACTTGAATCATGTTATTATCCATGCCTAATGTAGTAATTGTAGGTGTGTTGATTGAATGTGATCTATGGTCCTTGTAGGGCAATTATGAGAATTATATATGATCTTGATGTTTATGTACATGTTTTATGAATACCTTGAGAATGAAATTGCTATGATTATGATAATGATGATGTGTTGATTGAAAGACTATTCTCAATTATACACTTACGAATGATGATTGACATGTTGTAAAGGGTTTTCTCAATGTATAATGTACCATGAATTGGTAGGCTTAGGGCATCCTCTTCATGTGTAATTTAAAGTGATCTTGATTGATGTACCTTGAATTGGTAGGCTTAGG
>JAJONR010011115.1:0-22016 GCA_029582245.1 Solanum etuberosum | reverse complement strand
GTCCCGCCAATCTTTACTACTCTTAGAGGCTTGCAGACTAGTGTGTGGGGTGTAGAGCTACGTTATGGCCATGCTGGCCTAGTTTGTTGGTTTGCTGAAGCTTGTTAGATGTTTGATGTATTGTCTTGATATATACCTGCTTTCAGTTTTTGTATAGAGATCATGGTGGCCTCGACGGTCCAATCAGGACTTCTTTGCTAGTTGGCTATTTCTTTATATGAATTCTTGGGAGTAGCTGTTTTTTTTATAGATTTGTTGACAGGGGCCTTGCCGACCGAGGGCTTAATTGTAAGCCGAGATATACTTGTTTGTTTTCTTGATTGCGTGTGGATGCCATGCGCTAGTAGCAAATCGTTCAGCAGGGTCAACTCGGGCTTGAGTTTTGGCATTAAGAGCCAGTTGCGCCCCTTGAATTTGGGGTGTGACAGAGGAGTCGCCCGTCTTGCGATACGATCATATCTACGTCGGCTACGTAGTTTATGGGGGATGTGAGTTGTCTGAACTCTCCCCCATGTCTGTGTTCAATACTACTCCCAATATATATATATGTATGCTCATGTAAAATGCTCACTGGGTTGAGATAATTACTCAATAGGGCCGTTTTAAGAGGTAACAAAACTATACTCAATCTTTTTGAAATACTCTGAAAACTCTTTATACTTCTCTAAAAATAATACTCTTTTTTTCAATGTGAAAAATAATACCTTCTTTAAGGAGTAACTGAACTTCTCTTTATCTGGATGAAATGCTTTTGAAAACTGTTTATGCTCTTCTTAAAAATAGCAGTTATTTTCTCAATGTGGAAATAATACTTTTGGAACCATTTGTGTTCCCTTAAACTCTTCTCAAATAATACTTTAAAAATCTCTTGAATCAATTTAAAATTCAAAAATCAATGCAATGAAAATAAATGCATAAAGGATTTCAATTAAACTCTCATCAATTATGGTTCATGTGAAATATAAGCATGGACAACAACTCAAGAATATGAATGCACATAATGTTGCAATCTCATAAGTCATAATATAAGAATTTAGAATTCTATTCAAGAACATAACTCATATTAAGAATTTCATAAAACTGAGGGTAGAACCCTATATTCAACTTGCTACTAACTGAATTGAGATTAAGGGCATGAGGAAGAACTAGTCCAACACTATGAATGGTCATGCATACCTTATACACTCTAAATTCTTGAGAAAAAGGTGAGATCCTTGGATGAAAAGATGGCAAGAATTTGCCTTTTGAACCTTAGAGATGAATTTTCTTGAAAACCTATGAATTCCATGAGTAGAAGATATCAATTGGTATTTAGATGAAGAAAATATGAAATTCTATGGTCAAATCTTACCTTGGATGATGGATGAACCTTAGAGGAAGGTGGTTTCTTGAAAACTTATCTTTCTAATGTAAATTTATAAACTAGGGAGGTAAACTACGTCTTTGGGGGGGGGGGTTTAAAAGACCCAGACGCCCGTGCGGAAACCGCCCAAAGCGTGCAGCCAATAGCATAGAAAGGCAGTAGTTGCTGCCTCGGCGTGCGCCCACACGGAAAATACCTCGGCCGCGTTGCAGATGCGTGGCGAGATAGTGTCCATAAAATTGGCATAACTCTCCACTTTGAATTCCAATTAATGCAAACTTAGTGAAGACTCAAATACCTTTAGTTTGATAGTTTATGAGCCACGTAACTCTTCAGATTCTAAGAGATATGGTTTTTTGAAGTTGACTCAAGTAGAATTTTATGTTAAAACATAATCGGTAAGGAAACTTTCAACTCAACTTTGTGCTAGGGGATTCTTGTTGTCACGCCCCGAGCCTACACCCTGGACGTGGCGAGCACTCGAGAACTATCGATGGTCCCCAAACAATCTCTTAGCCTAGCTCACTACTCATTGGAAAATTTACTCAACAAAGCAAAAACTTCAAATGCAAAGATTAACTCAAATTGTCTCAACAATAACTCAACTCAGTAAATGCCTGAAATGCTTAATTAAACATAAGAAATCGTCTCAAGGTCTCAAGATATCAACAAGGAAACAGTGAAAGACTCCTCAACTACTACTGTCTACGAAGCCTCTAAATACTACGATACATGTCAGGAGAAGACCCACGACATCTTAACAAAACTAAAAAATGTAATTATGGAACCCTCCGTAAAGCAAAGAGGCTCACCAAAGCAACTGGAATGCAATTGGTATCAACGAAACACCTATTGATGACCCTGAACACCTGTGTCTACATCATAAAAAGATGCAGGTCAAATGACGTCAATACATTGGATGTACGAGTATGTAAGGGGAAAACTGAAAGCAATAACTAACGGAACTGACAAGGCTGGAAGAAATACTCACCTCAAATCAACTCAATATGAAAGCAACAATAAGATATGCAATATTTGAAGCTTTTAAAATAGTATATATCAACTCAAAATGTATAAAAATACAATAACAAACTTTTTACTCTTATTTGGAATATTCTCTGACCGACAACTATCACTTGAACTACGTGAAGATACAATGTCTCGCCCATATTTTCAGAACTGTCCTATACCTTGTCGGGGTATAGAACACCTCAACTAAGTGGATCTACTAAGATATACTTAAAAGCAATGAGGAATCTTCTAAAAATTAAAGTATGATCCTTTACCCATGTTGGCATACATGGTTTATGAGGATTTTAAGTTATCTGAACTCATCCCCATATCAGTGTTCAATACTACTCCCAATAATATATATAACTCTTGCCCAAATGCTTAAAAACATAATTCTTTCTCAATTGAGGTAATTACTCAAAAGATCCTCTTAAAAGAGGTAATGCTCTAAAACTTCTCTGAACTAATAACTCATTTAGAAATCGATGTTTCTCTCTTTAAAAATGTAAAAGTGTTACATTCGGGAATACTTACTTCCTTTATACTCATTTTTGAAATATGAAACACAACTCTCCTCATTCTCATACACATCTCAAACCTTTAGTTAATTTCAAAAGGATTCTCAAATTTGACTCAAAAGGACCTTTTGAACTTTCCTCTTAACTTTACTTTAATTTGAAATGTAAATTGAGATATGTGATTAGGATATGTAGGATCTCTCAAGGATTAATGAAGACTTTAAGAGTTAATATCTTGAAGAGAGTGAAGACACGGTTTGAAAGAGCACACACGGGATGAAGAATAGAGAAGAAATAGGCCTGACGACCCTGGCGCAGGGCGCCAGGCCTCAAAGTACTGGGAGTACTTTGGGGTACACTGCAGGTGCTTTGGGGGCGCATTGCCCCAGCCTGAACCCCAAAATCCGATGAATTTTCTTGTTCAAATTTGGGTCCTAACTCATCTAGAATCGATTGGTTTCTTCCAAACTCTCTTTGATTCATAAACCCAAAACAATTTTGAATGAAATCCCACATAAAATCTATCATAAAATATCACTCATTCGCAAGATCCTCACCTCAAGAACTAAAAACCTCCATAGTTAAAGAAGGAATCTAAAACTCAAGAACTTCTCAAGAATCTAAATACAAATGATTTCAAGAATGAATTCATGAATGAAATTATATGATTGACGTGAGAGAAAACAAACCCAACACTGTGAGAAGCTTACATACCTCAAAAGAACCCTTGTTCTTGGTGAAATTCCTCAGTTCTTGGAAGAGCATTTGAAACCCTTCTCTTTTCTCCTCTTGAAACTTGTTCTAAAATTCCTAAGCATTTTTTTTGAATGTGAGAAATACCTAGCATCTGATTTGACCCTCAATTTGGGTGAGAAAACATTTTAGGCTTAGTGGGGTATGGAAAAGACCAAAATACCCCTTTTCCAAATGGATAAAAAGCCTTAACTAGAGAGGCTTCACTCGAGCTTGAAATTTAGCAAACTTATAGGCATTGGAAAGAGAACTCAAAGACCTTCGATTTGATATCTCATGGGCCACCTAACTCTTTATGTGATAAAACATATGGTCGTTTGAAGTTAATCCAAAACTAAAAACTGACCGAAGTGTGAGGTGTTACAATATCTCCCCCTTGGGAACATTCGTCCTTGAATGAGATCACACTAAGCATAACAGAGGGAGAATCCAACCACCCCAACTTAGGCACACAATAAGAAATCAACAGAAACTTAATGTGGCAAATTAAATAATACTTGACAGATAGTTATTACCTTAGTTTAGAATTTCTCCGGAAGGAAAGAGTTGTGGGTATCTCTTCCTCATATCCTCTTCCGCCTCCCAAGTAGTTTCCTCAATAAATTTATTCCTTCATAAGACCTTGACTGATGCAACCTCCTTGGTCCTCAGCTTGCGAACCTGTCGTTCAAGAATCTGAACGGGCATCTCCTCATATGATAGGTTTTCCTTGATACCAATATTTTCAGTAGGTATTATGAGTGAAGGATCGCCCAAACAATTCTCTAGCATGGATACATGGAACACCAGAAGAACTGCTGCTAACTCTGAAGGTAGCTCCAACTCATAAGCTACATTGTCAACCCTCTTGGATATCTTGTAAGGACCAATGTTCCGGAGACTGAGTTTCCCCTTCTTACTAAATCTCATAACACCCATCATGGGTGAAACCTTCAAGTAGACACAATCATCAACCTCAAATTATAAGTCTCTCCTCCTAACGTCTGTATAATATTTCTAACGACTTTGTGTTATTTTCAGCCTTTCCTAAATGATCTTCACTTTCTCCATGGCTTGATGAACCAAGTCTGGACCTATCAACTTAGCTTCACCAACCTCAAACCAACCAATAGACGGTCTACATCTTCTCCCATAAAGAGCCGCATAAGGAGCCATCTGGATACTAGAGTGATAACTATTATTATATGCAAACTTTATGATAGGCAAATGATCATCCCAATTACATTTGAAGTCTATGACACATGCCCTCAACATGTCTTCTAAGGTTTGAATTGTGTGCTCTGCTTGGCCATCCATCTGAGGATGAAAAGTAGTACTCAGATTTACCTTCGAACCCAAACCTTTCTGGAAAGACTTCCAAAACTGAGCGGTGAATTGTGCACCTCTGTCTGAGATGATAGACACATGAAGTCCGTGAAGTCGGACTATCTCTTGAATATATAACCTATCATAATCTTCTGCTGAATTGGTAGTCTTTATCGGCAAGAAATGGGCTGATTTAGTAGATCGTATCTACAATCCCCCAAATCGAATCATGTTGCCTGCGAGATCGCAGCAAGCGAGTAATGAAATCCATGTTAATCATCTCCCACTTCCATTCCGGAAGAGCTATGTTCTGAGCCACACCATTGGTATTCTACCTTGACTTGTTGGCAATTTTGCACTTAGCAACAAAATCTGCAATACATATTTTCATACTACTCCACCAATAAACTTCTCTCAAGTCACGATACATCTTTGTGGAACCGAAATAGATTAAATATCTGGAACTATGAGCTTCTTCCATGATTCTCTCTTAGAGCTCATCCACCTTTGGTACACACAATATGCCTTGATATCTCAATACACCATCTCCCCTTTGTTCAAAAGCCATCACCTTTTACTTATGAAAATTTGCCTTTAATTCATATAAAATAGGGTCTTGGTCTTGTTTCTCATTTACCTCAGACACTGGTGATGATTCAGCCCAATTCATCACCACAAATCTGCCTTCATTGGAATCTAATAGACAAACTCTCAGATGGGCAAGTATGTGAACTTCCTTAGCTAACTCTTTCTTGCTTTCCTCAGTATGAGCAGTACTCTCCATGGACAACCTGCTCAAAGCATCAGCAACAAAATTAGCCTTACCTGGGTGATATAAGATGCTTATGTCATAATCCTTGAGCAACTCTAACCACCTTCTTTGCCTGAGATTAAGCTCCTTCTGACTAAAAACATACTGGAGACTCTTGTGGTCAGTGAATACATCCACATGAACACCATATAGATAGTGATGCCATATTTTCAAAGCAAACACCACCGCTGCCAACTCGAGATCATGAGTCGAATAATTCTTCTCGTTAATCGTAAGCTGTCCGGAGGCATACGCTATAAACTTATCGTTCTGTGTCAATACACAACCAAGTCCAACTCTGGACGCATCACAATAAACAACAAAGCATTTTGTACCCTCCGGAGGGTCAATACTAGAGCAGTAGTCAGCTGAGTTTTCAATTCCTGAAAGCTTTTCTCACAAGCTTTAGACAATTGAAACTTAGCCATTTTCTGAGTCAAATTAGTCAACGGGAACGAAATAGATAAAAACCCCTCGACAAACCTTATATAGTAACCAACCAATCCTAAGAAACTCCTTATGTCAGTTGGAGACGTGGGTCTGGGCCAGTTCTGCACTGCTTCAATCTTCTGAGTATCAACTCGAAGCCCTTCACCAGACATAACGTGGCATAAGAAGGCCACAGACTCAAGCCAAAACTCACACTTAGAAAATTTGGCATATAACTTTTTATCTTTGAGAGTTTGGAGAACTATTCTTAGCATGATCCTCCCCATTCCTCGAATAAATCAATATGTCATCAATGAATGCAATAACAAACATGTCGAGATATGGCTTAAATACTCTGTTCATAAGATCCATGAGCACTGCAGGAGTATTAGTCAAACCAAAAGACATAATAAGAAACTCATAGTGACCATAATGGGTCCTGAATGTTGTCTTCGGAATGTCACTTTCTCTTACTCTCAATTGATGATAGCCAGATCTGAGGTCTATCTTAGAGAAGAAAGTGGAACCCTGAAGTTGATAAAAGAGATCATCAATTCTCGGAAGGGGATACTTATTCTTTATGGTGACCTTGTTCAACTGGTGGTAATCAATACACATCCTAAGGGAACCATTATTCTTCCTCACGAATAAGACCAGAGCGCCCCAAAGTGAAACACTTAGTCGAATGAAACCCTTATCAAGAAGATCTCTCAACTGCTCTTTTAACTCTTTTAACTCAGCTGGAGCCATTGTATATGGCAGAATAGAGATATGTTGAGTATCGGGAAGAATGTCTATGCCGAAGTTTATTTCTCTCTCAGGAGGGACTCCAGGAAGATCATCTAGAAAGACCACTGGAAACTCACTCACAACTGGAACTGACTGAATAAACGGTGTCTCAACACTTAAGTCATTAATTCGGACTAAGTGATAGATGCACCCCTTGGAAACTAAATTTCTGGACTTAAGATATGAAATGAAATGACCCTTAGGCACTGCTGAACTACTCCTCTACTCTAAAACAGGCTCATTAGGAAACTAAAACTTGACTACTCGAGTTCTACAATCAACTGAGGCATAACAAGCATAAAGCCAATCCATACCTGGAATAACATCAAAGTCCACCATGTCTAGCTCGACTAAGTCAGCCATGGTGCCCTTGCGATTGACAGAGATGTTATAATCACGGTAAACTCTTTCTGCTAGAATAGACTCACCAACAGGTGTGGAAACACTGAAGGGCTCAAGAAATTGTTCAGGAAGAATATCAAACCTCATAGCTACATAAGGAGTCACAAAAGATAGACTCGCACATGGATCAAGTAATGCATAAACATCAAAATTAAATACTATGATCATACCAGTGACAACATCTGGTGACTCCTCTTGCTCTTGGCGACTGGTTATAGCATACAAACGGTTTGCTCCTCTGCCTATCCCTGAAGTAGCTCCTCTAGGAGGAGCTCTATCTGTCGGAGCTGCTGAAGAAGATTGGGCTCTGTTGCCCCTATTACCCTACTTGTTCTTAGGGCACTCTCTCATGAAGTGACCTTTCTGACCACACTTGAAGCAGCCACTAGAGCCATCACGACATGCTCTTGGGTGGTTTCTACCACTTAGCACATGTAGGGGTCCAGTTAGCCCCTTGTGCCACACTACCCTGAGACTGAGTAGGTCAAGCTCTGAAGATTTGGGAGTTCTGGTTCCTTAAATCACCTCTGTTCTTTGGTGCAGGTGCACTAGCTGGTGATGGAGCAGGTCCAGGTGACCTTTTATGAAAAGAGAAACAGTTTACATTTCGGGTCTTCTGTTGGCCAGACTCTTGATTTGATGTCTTAGCCCTCTTGCTGCGAAACTCTTCCCTGTCTTTTAGCTTATCTTCCTTAACTTGATGCACATGGATCATAAGCTTGGATATATCCATGTCCCCTATCAACATAACCGCCTTACCTTCCTTACTTGATAAGTGGGACAACCCTGACATAAACAAGCTCATCCTGCTTCTCATATCCGCCAGCATCTCCGGAGTATAACGAGACAACTGAGTAAATTTGAGGCTGTACTCATGCACACTCATGGATTATTGTTTCAGATTAAAAAATTCCCTTACCTTTGCTTCCCTCAACTCACGGGGAAAGAAGCGCCCTAAGAGAGCACTTTCAAAAATAGCCCAACTCACATGTGGTGCCCCTTCAGCCCTGATTTTATTCTATTGGTCGTACCAAATCCTAGAAACACCCTTGAGCTAGTATGAAACTAACTCAACACGCTCAACATCAGCAACACACATAACCTCAAAAACCTTCTGCAGTTTCTCCATAAAGTTTTCCAAATCATCAGTGATGTTCGACCTTGTGAACTCGTGGGGGATTCATTCTCAGGAACTCACGGATTCTGAATGTATCAGGCACATCCTGATGAACTCCTTTCTATTGACCAGCTTGATTTGCCACCACTTGATTCAACATCCGTATAGCATCCCAGAACTCAACATTGGTGACCTCTCCCTGAGGGGGTTTCACCTCTAGTGCATTTGGAACCTCTAGATCTTGAGGATTTACATTCATCCTAGCACGACATCCTCGAACAGCTTCGTGGAGGCATGATATGAAAAGATACGCTCAAGCATGAATTAGAAGGAAACTTTTATAGAGTTGAACTCTATCACACGAAAGAGATTAAGAAGGAAGGGAATGTTTTCCTAAATGTTGTAGCCTCCTAATTATAGATGTGGCACGTTTCACACTGATAACTAGGACTCTACAGACACAACTTCATAGACACCCTAGGACTCTTGAAATTTGTGCTATGATACCAAGTTTGTCACGCTCTGAGCCTACACCATGGATGTGGCCGGCACTCGAGAACCATTGTTGGTCCCCAAGCGAACCCGTGGTCTGACTCACTACTCAGCTGAAGATTTACTCAACAAAATAAGAGCTTCAAATGCAAAGATTAACTCAAATTTTCTCAATAATAAGTCAACTCAGTAAATGCCTGAAATGCTTAATTATACATAAGAAATCGTCTCAAGGTCTCAAAACATCAACAAGGAAACAGTGAAAGACTCCTCAACTACTACTGTCTATGAAGCCTCTAAATACTACGATAGATGTCGAGACAAGATCCACAACATCTTAACAAAACTAAAAATATAATTCTGGAACTCTCACAGAAAGAAAAGAGGCTCACCAAAGCTACTGGAATGCAATTGGTATCAACAAAGTGCCTATTGATGACCCTGAGCACCTGTATCTACATCATAAAAAGATATAGGTCGAATGACGTCAGTACATTAAATGTACGAGTATGTAAGGGAAAAACTGAAAGCAATAACTAACTAAACTGACAAGGCTGGAAGAAATACTCACCTCAACTCAACTGAATATGAAAGCAATAATAAGATATGCAATATTTGAAGCTTTTAAAAAGTAGATATCAACTCAAAATGTATAAAAATACAATAACAAATTCTTTACTCTTATTGGGGAGATTTTCTAACCGACAACCATCACTATGAGCTACGTGATGATACATCATCTCGCCCATGCTACCAGAACTGTCTTATACCTTTTTGGGGTATAGAACACCTCAACTAAGTGGATCCACTAAGTTATGCTTGAAAGAAATAAGGAATCATCTAAAAAATATGATCCTTTACCCATGTTGGCATACATAATTTATGAGGATTTTAAGTTGTCTGAATTCATCCCCATATCGCGTCTCAATACTACTCCCAATAACATATATAACTCATGCTCAAATGTTTAAAAACATAACTCTTTCTCAATTGAGGTAATTACTCAAAAGATCTTCTTAAAAGAGGTAATACTCTGAAACTTCTCTGAACTCATAACTCATTTAGAAATCGATGTTTCTCTCTTTGAAAATGTAAAAGTGTTACATTTGGAAATACTTACTTCCCTTATACTCATTTTTGAAATATGAAACACAACTCTCCTCTTTCTCATATGCATTTACTCAAGACTTAGCTCAAACCTTTAGTTACTTTCAAAAGGATTCTCAAATTTGACTCAAAAGGACCTCTTGAACTTTCCTCTTAACTTTACTTTAATTTGAAATGTAAATTAAGAGTTGTGATTAGGATATGTAGGATCTCTCAAGGATTAATGAAGACTTTAAGAGTTAATATCTTGAAGAGAGCGAAGACACGGTTTGGAAGAACGCACACGGGATGAAGAATAGATTAGAAATGGGCCTGATGATTCTATTGCATTGTTGGCGCAGGGCGCCAGGCCTCAAAGTACTGGGATTTATTTGGGGCACACTGTAGGCGCAGGGCGTCAGCCCTCCTGGCGCATTGCCCTATCCCAAACCCAGAAATCCGATGAATTTCCTTGTTCAATTTCAGGTCCTAACTCATCTAGAATCGATTGGTTTCTTCCTAACGCTCTTTGATTCATAAACCCAACACAATTTCAATGAAATCCTACACAAAATCTAAGAATAAATAACACTCATTCGCAAGACCCTCACCTCAAGAACTCAAAACCTCCATTGTTAAAGAAGGAAGCTAAAACTAAAGAACTTCTCAAGAATCTAAATACAAACAATTTCAAGAACGAATTCATGAATGAAATTACATGATTGGCGTGAGGAAAAACAAACCCAGTATTGTGAGAAGCTTACATACCTCGAAATAACCCTTTTTCTTTGCGAAATTCCTCAGCTTTTGGAAGAACGTTTGAAACCCTTCTTTTTTTTCCTCTTGAAACTTGTTCTAAAATCCCTAAGCATTTTTTGGAATGTGAGAAATACCTAGCGTCTTATTTGACCCTCACTTTCGGTGATAAAACATTTTAGGCCTAGTGGGGTACGAAAAAGACCAAATATCCATTTCCCAAACGGATGAAAAGCCTTAATTAGAGAGGCTTCACTCAAACAGCCATAACATTTTTCTCGGAGATCATAATTTAGCAACTTGGTGGTGTTAGAAAGAGGACTCAAAGACCTTTGATTTGATACCTCATGGGCCACCTAACTCTTTATGTGCTAAAAGCTATGGTCATTTGAAGTTGACCCAAAACTAAAAACTGACCGAAGTCTGAGGTGTTACACTGGTGACCTTAATTCATCTCTAAATTTATTCGCTCACTAAATAATTGATCTTAACACCTATAGCATAGTTTAAGAGTCACTCAATACGATCTTATACGTAAATGAATAATGGTTCAGGTCTTAGATTAGAAACTTTTGCGGTGTTACAAAATGTCAAGAATGTCAATAGTTATTTGAAGATTAGTGAGGCTATTAGTAGGAGATAATAATGTGAACATGTCATTATGGTTATATGAGTTCAAAAAACTAAGACAATATTTTCTTTAGTACTTTATGCCTACTAATTATTATACACTTAATATTTTAAGTTTTTAATATTAAATTACACAATAATATCAATATTACCCCACTTATTTAATATTGAAATAAGAGAGTTCACCAATTTAATTGAAGGGAGATTATTATGCATAATAAAGGTGTGTGCATTGAGCATTCACTTAATTAGTAAAATAATAATTTTTATTCTAGAATCAGTAGTAATCTCATACTTGAACTATAACAGCTTAAGAGAAATAAAGTATCGTTCTTACACATAATAATCAAGGTATTTACATAAATTTTAATAGCCAATACATTATGGTCTTGTGTCATCTTATTTTTCATGAGTATTTTTGTGAACAAGATTATTCTCATAAAATTAAAGTAATCTACTTTCACATTCGTATATGTAAATTTGTCAAGAATGCTCCTAAATTTTGGCACCCCACTCATATGAGATACAAATCTTTTGTTCTTTCCTGTGCTTGAAGTAATTGTTATGACAACGAAGAAAAGACAAATCTCAACTAAGGATATATGAGATACAAAATTGATAAGGACATACCAAACAACATAAGCATCTAGATAATCTGGAATGTGACGTGACATATCTAAAAGCCCTAAGAAATGCATAAGAAAGAAGGCATATTTACCCCGAAAAAGGTGATCCAAAAATAAATTTGACTTAAAGTTTTAGAACATGTCTGACCAAAGATATTACCTACCCACTTCATTTAGAGTTCATAAACTCAATCTTCATAAATTATTACCGAATAAATGTTTCACATCATAGGGAAAGAGTAAAATAAATATAATAGTGCATTACACAACAAGTCTTCATATGATTCATTTAAGGAAAATCTATACAAAATAGTAAACATGTGTTATATATTTATGGTACACAACTACAATTTCAAAAAAGTATCATTAACAACTATACTTCCAAATTTGTAGTAAAAAATTGATTCATACTCATTAGTCGTAACTGCTCAATCCTACTCTCTCACTTCTCTTCCTTTTTTCTCTCCCCTAATTTCAAACCAAATCAAAATGAAACTCTGATTTATTTTCAAATCGCAACTTCGAAGGTAAAATTCTCTCAAGTTCAAAATTAATTAGAATGAGATAACTTTTATATAGTTGTTTTGGATTTGAATTTGTTGATGTAAACTCGTAATTATTTTTTTTGTATGATCTTATCATTCAATACCATTCAATTTCTTCAATTTTAATTAGGATTAACTAAAAGAAACTCCTAAATTCATACTTTAATGTCACTATTCCGACCCCTTGTGAGTGGCCCCCACACTAATCCCCAATGAGAGAACCAACTATTTACTAACATGCAATCCATTAAACCACATAAAATAAAGAGTTTTTAATACCAAAAATATCAGCATTAGAAATAAACTCAAAGTCTTAAAACAACCACAGAAAAATCCCTCTAGAAACCAAAAGTCGTGTACCAAAAACTCTATATAGTCTAGAGTAAGGGTATGCAACCCCAAAACAAGAAAGAAAATCTTAAGTGTTTGAGTTCGTACAAATGTACTAAGAGATAAAGAGGAATCCACGACAGCCTGAAATAAGTAGCTAACCATTGGACTCGGCTAGCATTGGGCTCACAATAGAGGTCGTGAAGTGACAACTTGAATATACCCCCTACTCGAACAAAGAAAGAGCAAGTGTAGTATTACTATACAAACGACTATGGCCTGATAGGATCATCAGTCATATCCAAAGGTATGAATGTAAACAGATAACTAAAATATAGTACAAACAAGATTACACATACAACAACCAAGTCAACAATGGACCAAGACTCTCAGTCACCAATCCTGACTTAACAATTACATGAAGCATGTCATACATGATCACAAATAGGCCCAGTTCACTCAAGGAACCAACATATAATAGAATTTTCAAACATGTACGAGGTGTATGGTTCTCGAGTCAACGTCAGTAATTTATAGTAGTGTGGTATTCGAGTCAATCATATAGATATTCTATATCAAATGTGATATCTGAGCCAACCATTAGTATATACCAAGCGTGTTATCCGATCCAACCTTGGAAATATCTTTTATCAGACGTAGTACCTAAGCCAACCGTTAGTCACACAAACACAATCATTATTACAATGAAATACAACGACACTTGTTGTTGGAAATTAATACACCCATTGATGGGTTGACTAGTAACTTGCTTCATTCATTAAGTAAGTTACAAACTCCACTAAATAAGTCTCTATAGTAAAAAGAGGAAGAGTTATGTATTCTTGAATGAAGTGGGAGTTATGGGATACGGGGTGATGTAACTCTTAAATGAATAAGAGTTACAAGTCTCAACCTTATCCTACAAAAGGGAGGACTTGGGTTCATCCAAAGATAACATAAACAAAAGAAGAGAGTTCCTTATATAAATATGGTAGTTGTTGTGAAAAATAATACAAGACTCCATAGTGATCTTGTAAGAAACCGCCAACACAAATGATACTGATAACACTCGATCCTAGGAGAAGAAGGTATGTATTATTCCACATAATTATCCAAGTATAAATCCTTCAATGGATAAAAAAAAGGTTCGTTAGATGTGTTTGTCTTGTCACCATTGCATGATTAAATTTAGTGATAAGCAAATTTCGATTTTATAAAATTTCGAAAAAGTTTTTCATTTTTTATAAATATACTAATTTCGGCTAAGTTATCTCCTAGCATGGACTGTCAAACTATACAATACATACATCAATGGAAAGATATTTTCAATAGCTTTCCATCAATATATTATTCATAAAATTTTGATATCGGATGAAAGAGATATGGGTGTTGAAAGATGGCTGCCAAAGAAGAAAAAAACTAGAAATTTCTACATGACTGCCCAAACTTTAAAGCTCATTTCCTCCCTATTCATGCTTCTAATTTGTGTATGACATGTATCATTGGATATATATTTTCAAAACCTTTTCAACTATATATTATTTGTATTTTTTTGACATCGAATAAAGGATACATGAGTGCTAAAGTTGGCTGCTTGAAAACATAATTTGAAAATTTTTAAATTCTTAAAGTTTTCTAGTTAAATTTCAATGATAAGTAGAAATGACTTGCCAAATTCTGTTTATTTATATATATCATTTTGAAGGACCTTAGATGAGTTTTCTTTGATATATTTTATGTTCATTCAGATGCAAATTACAAACTCAAAATTATGAAATTCTAATAATTTTTTTGAGTATATAACTAAATCATGAGTGTTTATTTTTTTATTTTTTATAAAAAAGAATAGTAATTTATAATTATGATTTATGTCATTTTTTGAGATATATGTATATTTAATGATTCACACACGCACGCGCACACACACACACACACGCACACTCGGGCGTGCACACACACACATGCACGCATGCATACACACACACGCACGCACGCGCACACACACACATATAGAATTATCATAATTTATCTTATTTAGAATTATTGATAGACAATTTTTCTTATTTTAGAATTATCATAATTTATCAACGCACAATTGATTTAAAAATAATATTTGTATGCTTAAGGTTACATGTGATGAATGTAAGACAAATGTAGACTTTCGAACTTGGGCTTCTAGATAAACGATATTAATTTAGATACAATTTTGCAGCAAATTAAAATATTGTGTTTTATGCTTATTTGTGCTATGTCTTCTATGTGCATAGATAAATTTATAATAACCTCATATACTATCATTGCTGAATTGAATAAGAGTGAAAAAATGAATGGTTATAATTATGACATTTGGCACCATAAAATTCAATATATCCTTGATGAGCTAAAGGTTTTGGAGACCCTAAACTATGTGATGGTGTAGCCGACGGGTGAAGACACCCAAAAATATGAGAGAAATCTTGAGATTTTTCAAGTCTGAAAGAAAAGGAATAGTATTGCTTGCATAAAGTTGCTGAGCAGTATGAATAATGATCTTATGTATGAGTTTGAATCTTATCCAATGGCTCAAGCCATGTGGATAACAGTAAAAGATAAGTTTGGTGGCACATATGCTACAAAACTTTGAAGGTTGACCATTAAGTTTGACACTTATAGACTGTGCCCCAATTCATCGATAAGACATCATTTAAGAGACAAGTCAAACATCAAATGAGAACTAAAATCTACTGGTCATAATATTTTTTTATTAACAGCAAGTGCAAGCTCTTATAAGATCTCTTCCATCTAGTTGGGAACATATGAAGTTCATATGACCCACAATGAAAGCATCAAGTCTTTTAAAGACACTGAACACCATCTTGTTCTTGAATATGAGTGTCATGACGCTTCTAAAAAATCTGATCAAGCTTTTCTAGCTGAATCTACTGGGAATTCTAATCCGAAGCAAAAGAATAAGAATAAGAAATCATAGAAGAACAAGGGTCCGATAATTCAAATCAGAAGGATAAAATATCAATTTAAGAAGAGAGGAAAACGTGGTGTTAAAAGATTTATATGGCCAAAGTGGAGTGTTATTTTTGCCACAAGATGGATCATTTTACGCGGGATTTTCAGTAGCAGAATAAGCTAACATCATACACTAAAACTCCTTATTATTTGCTTATGTCTCTAGTAATACATTAAAGGAAGATGTTAATACTTTGTGGACTGCCGATTCGGGGACCACATACTACATAGCTAAATACAGAGGATCATCTCTTGAATATCGTCGGCTTCCTTCTAGGACTAGATGGATTTATATAGGAAACAGTGCATCAATTGAAATTAAAGGAATCAAAACTGAAAACTAGAGCTGTATGGTGGACGAATCCTTCTCCTACATGATATTTTATATTTTCCAGACATTCGGCAGAATTTAGTTTCAGTTGTTTCTCTTCTTAAATTAAATTTCAGTGTGAATTTTCACAATAGTTTTGTTGACATTGTTCATGGCACTGAATATTATGGTTTTGGTTACCTTTTTGATGGTCTTATTGTGTTGAACATAATTTATAATTTTAATTATATATCTAATAGCCATGGCTGTTTTAACAATATCTATAATTTTTTATATAAATATTTGGCATGCTAGACTTGGACATATAGACCTTGAAAGAATGAATATATTGAAAAAAAAGAATTGTTGGGGTCCTTAACTAATATTAAAATGTCAATATGTGAACATTGTCTAGCACAAAAAACAACTAAAAAATCATTTGGAAGGGGAATTAGAGCTGAGTTTCCATTGCAACTCATCCATTCAGATATATATGGTCATATGAGTGTGAGGGAGAGGCTTGGAGCCTCAGATTTCATCACATTTATAGATGATTATCCTCGTCATAATCATTCGGATATATATGGTCATATGAGTGTGAGGGAGAGGCTTGGAGCATTGGAATGTTTTAGACAATTTATGAGTTTGGTGGAGAATCAATTAAACTTAAGAATAAAAGCTTTAAGAACTGATCGTGGACGTGAGTATCTATTGGATCAATTCAAGGATCTATGTGATGAAAAAGGAATTGTAAGACAATTAACAATTTCATATACTCCTCAACAAAATCGAGTAGCTGAGCAAAAGAAATAGAACTTTGCTTGAAATGGCTATGTATATGATGGTGCGGGCTAACTTGCCAATTTCCTTTTGGGGAGATGCATTGATGTCTGCTATCTTTGTGCTTAACCATCTGCCTTTAAGCTTTTTGCTTCCAAACTCTATGAATTATTGACAGGTAGAAAACCTGACTTAATATATTGCGGCCCTTGGGGTCTGCGGCGTACGTGCATGATTCTTCTCATTAATATGGAAAGTTAGGCCCAGGGAAAAGAAATGCATCTCCATTTGCTATTCAAAGCAATCAAATGGTCATATCTTCATAGGAGAAAATAAAGATGAAAGTATAACAGAGCTTGAGTCACGAGATGCCACATTTATAGAGATAGAATTTCTTAGTAAGGGTGATATTGATAGAATTGTATCATTTTATGAAGTTGTGGGCTAGCAAGAGAATCTTCAAGATCAAAGAAGTGAGGAACAAGAAGTAATACCTTCTCTTGCTGATCCAAGTGGGAGAATTACTCATTTAGAGAATATTCCACAAGAGACACATGTGCAAAAGAGTACACGAGGATTGTTCCCCAACATAAATTTCATATTGAGAAGAAGCATTAAGAGTTACTCCGCAAGATGATGAAGAGTCTCTTTCAGGTCCTACTAAGGATAAGTGGATAGAAGCAATGTAAGAGGAAATTTTCACGATCCAAAGTACACCCTAGACGTGACATGACGAATAGGCTCCCAAGTGACCCTAATCAAGCCACTTGACGTAAGCAATGACGTAAGATAAAGATATTCAATATGAAATAAATCATAAAGATAAAGAATTCCAACTCATAATATCTCATTAGTAGAGAATTCTTCATACAAAACTTGAAATGCGGAAGCTACTCTAAGTCTATTAAAAGCCTTTACTATATAGTTGTGGTTAGGACAAACCCCTTAACCACGAATAAGTCAAAAAAATTGAAATGTCACGACCCAAAGTACACCCTAGACATGACATAACGTATAAGACTCCGAAAGACCCTACACAAGACACTTGACATACATATGCACAATCTAATAGATAAAATTAGGAAATCTCATAAGAGTAAAAGAGTTTGACATGAAATTGGAAATCTAACATAGTCTTGACAAGTCATTTAGTACTTCAAAAATGATCAGAACGTAACCCATACGCCATGTACAATATCCAAATAGTAAAGAAATAGGAAACTAATAAAGGTGACATGGTCCTTGGAATATGAGGACTCACCAAGTCTTTGAATCCTTAAGAAATCATAAGTATGAGGGATATGCATAAAACACTAAACATGAACATTCGGGGACATAATCTAAAACATGATATGCATGACTA
The DNA here is from genome assembly GCA_029582245.1 of Solanum etuberosum. NCBI lineage: Eukaryota > Viridiplantae > Streptophyta > Magnoliopsida > Solanales > Solanaceae > Solanum > Solanum etuberosum. The sequence goes on along the minus strand of JAJONR010011115.1, from coordinate 3,597 downwards.
GGCTAAACATACTAAAAACCTTTAACGAAGAATCATAAATCATGAACATGATCAATTAATCTTAAAACGTAAGGAAAGATTCATAAAACCTTTGAAAGTAACTTAGTTTATTTTGTGGGATATTAGTTTCAACCAACAAAAGACCATGTGAGTTATACCATGAAATCTAATGTAACTCCCACATCGAGAAGAGAGAGTCTACGTTCCAAGGTAGAACTTTGTATCATATCATATGATATATGTGGATCACTAGCTAGGCCATTTAAGACAATCCTATGGGGGCACGTAGTTTAGAGCTACAGGTTGCTACTATAGACTATCCTATTTGAACCTCCACCTCAAACTTCTCTCAGTGCTAAGTTAAATATCAAGGAAATAGTCATTTTCATAAACATATCATATACATGGAAAAGTTGTCACGACCCAAAATATACTCTAGGGGTAACATGACGTATAAGACCCCGAAAGGCCATACACAAGCCACTTAGAAAACATCATACAGGATAATAGAAAATCAAGAGATTTTAAAATGCAACTTCAAATCATAAGAGTTTATAAAACGTAGCGGAAGTCCAACATAGTCTCAAAGCCATCTAGTACATCAAGAGTGATCGGGACGTAACCCATACATCACATACAATACTGAAAAAAAGTAAAGATAATATGAAATAAAGGCTCGGTCCTTGAAACATGAGGACTGACAAATCTTCAACTCTACTATAGTGAACTCTAGCCACGGGGGTGCAAACCAAGAGCGTTAGACCCTACATTTTGATAAGAATGTAAGAAGGAGTATGCGTTAGTATAAAAATATACCAATTATGATAGCAATGCATAAAAGTATGAAATCATGCTAAAGGACCTTTTTGTGACATGCAATGACCAAGCTAAATCATGAGGTAAAAGGGTTAGAAATCATAAGTCGTAAAACATGGTCAATGCAAGCTAACATCTTTAAAACATTCGTGATATACTTCTAGAAGTAACCTTAGGTCATTATTGTGGGAGATTTACCTTTAACCGACATTAATACCATGTGAGCTATTAACATGGAATTCAATGTGTACTCCAAACCGAAAAGGGGGGTCCTACTTACAAGGTAAGACCATGAATTTCAAGCTTACATGGATCCACAACCTAATGTCTTTCTAAGACAATCATCCTATGGGCCCGCATATGTATGGTATAAGGATATTGCTACTAGAAACCTAGCCTCAAGCTACGGGAGAGCTTCCATCTCAATATCCTCTCACTGCTAAGCGTAAATCACATGGAATAGTCATTATTATCAACTTGTCTTATTATCCATGAAAGGGCACATCAGGTAGCCAATCCAGGTTAAAGTAATACTATCATCCATGGAGAGGTACAATTAAGCAACCAATCCAAGTTATGTTTTATTAGAATAGCTCCTTAATCTTGATTCAAGTTTAGTTGAGAAAACCTTTCAACTCTAAGAATCTTTTATGTGAGAAAACCCTTTCTTAGTCATGATTTCATGTGTATGTGAGAAATCCTTTCACAACAACAACAATCACATTGATACTTCACTCTAAAAGTATCCTTAAAACATTTACATCATTTTCATAAAGAACATGCATATTTTCATAAACTCATCTTTCATGATTCAAAAGCTTCATCACATGATCAATTCTAGAAATCATGGATTTCACATGGGGATTCAACTTAGAAACATGTAATTACTTCAATTCATGCATAAAAATACATAAATCAATCAATAATATCATAATTGAAAAGAACCCATAAGATTGAGTAAAAACCCTAACTTCCATTAGAGATTCAACCTTATGAAAATAGGAGAATATAGCAACCCTATGGAGGAAAGGACTCCATAGGTCAATACTATCATACCTTGATACCAAAACCTTGAAATCAATGGTGGGATTGGATACTTGACTTGAAACCTAGCCTTTTCCTTCAAGCTTTAGAGAGAGAAATATTTGAAAGGATGACTTGATCTTCTTTTGGGAATTTGAGAGAATGAATTGATTTGGGTGATTTTGGGGGTAAAAATCATTATATAGAGCTTTGGGTAGAAGGTAAAATGACGTAGTATTGAGTTAAAATAATGGCAAAAAGACTGGAATGCCCCTGACTTAAAACTGTTGAATTGGCTTCAAGGAGGCCTAAACGGCCCGTCTAAGACCACCACGACCCGTCTAATGGGTCGTGAAGGAACTCTGCCTGAAAGAGATTCATTATTTTGGGCATAATGTTTTACTCTGAGCTTGGAATTAGGCAACCTCAGTGGCGTTGGAAATAGGACTCAATCATCTTTAACTTGGTAGGTTATGGGCCACCTAAGTCTAATTGTGCTAAAAGATATGATCGTTTGAAGTTGACCCTAAACTCTAAGTCTGATTAACCCCTTCACGGATGATTTCACGGCCTGTGTGAAGACTCACAGGTCGTTTAGAGGTCTGTGGTCCTTTTCTAGTGACTAGGGGAGGACCCCCTTCTGAGTAGGACACTTGACGACCCCTTGGACGGTCCGTCAACCTCACCACGGGACATCTAGGTGTCCGTGTGAGGGACACCTGCCTGGGGCAGGTTCTGGAACTTACCACGAGCAGCCAAACGGACCATGGTCCCCTACACAGCCTGTCTAGGGATCCGTGAAAGGTTCCATGGTCAACTTTTGGGTTCTTGACTAGTCCACTTAACCCCTTTTTATTATTTCTCTAATCTGAGGTGTTACATTATCTCCCCCTTGGGAATATTCGTCCTCGAATGAGACTCAAAATATCATAAGGAAGGTAGGAACTTAACCTAACAGCCCAACATGAATGCAATCACATAATTGCACATATCCGAGGAGGAAATATCAACTCCAAGCTAAAGCATGTTCAAAACATAATATCATGAAGTCTATATGCAACTCATACTCAAATGCTCATAAACATGAAGAAATCAATCAAGTTAACTCTTTTTCTCAAAAATCAACTATCTCATGAACATGCATAAATGAGGAATCATGAGAATATATAAGACACATGAAACCAAAAGAGTAAACCATAAGGGACTCAAATGCTCATAAACATGAAGAAATCAATCAAGTTAACTCTTTTTCTCAAAAATCAACTATCTCATGAACATGCATAAATGAGGAATCATGAGAATATATAAGACACATGAAACCAAAAGAGTAAACCATAAGGGACTCAAATGCTCATAAACATGAAGAAATCAATCAAGTTAACTCTTTTTCTCAAAAATCAACTATCTCATGAACATGCATAAATGAGGAATCATGAGAATATATAAGACACATGAAACCAAAAGAGTAAACCATAAGGGACTCAAATGCTCATAAACATGAAGAAATCAATCAAGTTAACTCTTTTTCTCAAAAATCAACTATCTCATGAACATGCATAAATGAGGAATCATGAGAATATATAAGACACATGAAACCAAAAGAGTAAACCATAAGGGACTCAAATGCTCATAAACATGAAGAAATCAATCAAGTTAACTCTTTTTCTCAAAAATCAACTATCTCATGAACATGCATAAATGAGGAATCATGAGAATATATAAGACACATGAAACCAAAAGAGTAAACCATAAGGGACT
>JAJONR010011114.1:0-16455 GCA_029582245.1 Solanum etuberosum | reverse complement strand
AGTTTCTTCATTGGTAAATTTCTGCAGACCAAGAGTGGTAAGCCAGAAAAATACCCGTTGCTGCCATCCTTTGAAATTCACACCAGAGAATTTTCCCGATTTCTCTGCTGGTGGTACAACAGTTCGGGTTGGTGCAGCAACAGCCACCGTAACATTATTGTTTGCCATTTCAGAATCAGAATCTGTAATAAACAGAAATCGATACAAATGGCTCAGTAAGCAATAACTTAAGTTGCAAACTTAATAGGAGTATAAAACCACGAAGGTTTCTGTCTCCACCAGAAACATAAACACAGATTAAAAATCAGAATAATTTTCTTAAGATTGTTACCCAATCTGTGTTTAAAAACAGTACTACTGATTACAACAAACTTTGCAGAAACACGAAGTTACCAAAGTTTACTGAACCAGTGAAAAACAGAAGAACAGAAATTAATTCACAAAAATTAAAATCTGAAACAACGTACCAGAATTTGGAAAAACAAAACGGAAAGAAGATCAAGCCCACTGAATGCACAGTGTCCCCTTAAGGAAATTATTCCCCTCTAGTATCTGAGGTTTGATTTGGAATATGTCCTCCCAGGATAGAATGATCTCAATCACCAGTGTATTGATACCCAAAACGCTGGTGTCAGCGAACCACTCAACGACAGTAAAGTATACGAAGAAAAAATTGTGCAGAAGAAGAAGAAGAAATCAAAAATTTTCGTAAGTAAAAAGTCTGAAGAATCACTGGTATTTATAGGCAAGAGGAACTGTTTCCGAAAGGTTGCAACCTTTCAGAAACCATACGACCATTTATGAAAGTTTGCAACCTTTCAAACGGTCATGGCTGTTCCTGAAAGTTGCAACCTTTCAGAACAGTCATCTCCAACGGCGAAAAATAAAACGGGTCGCGCGGATTCGAGTCGGGTCGGAACGTTTCGGTTAACTAACTAAATAATTGAAACGTTTTGGCTATTTAATTAATTAAGTAAATAATTAAACAAACTTTGTCCAAAAATAATCTCTCGATCATTTTTCAAAGCCGAGGCCGAGCAATGACGACGATGGCGCGAGGGGGGTCCCTCTTTCCAACCCTTTTAACAACTAATAGAGGTGTTTCTCTATTTAAACACTTCTATTTTTCTTTTCACCACCAATGAGGGAGAAATGCCTTTTCTTAAAGCATAAGAGAATCTTTTTCAATTCCTCTTTTCATCTTCCCTCCATTTCCCATTAACTCTTGCTATACCCAACATGTGCATATGCAGCAGAGGTATGGAGAAGTATGTGGCAAGAAATAAGAAGGAATGTAATGAATTGAACTGATGAAGTACAATGGGATGTGCAGTACATGAAAGGCAAAAGTAGCAGGGCTCTAGTGTACAGAATGGCAATGACAAATACAATTTATCATATATGGTTGGAGCGTAATGCCAGGATATTTAAACAACAACAACAGCCACCGAGCTACCTGATCAGACGTATAATACAGGAGATCCATGGGAGAGGCAGTAGGTATCCTTGAGTAGCTACTACATTATGAAAGTTGAATACTTTTCCATAGAATATAGCAGCAGTTATGAAATATTGGTTTAGCAAGGGTGGAGCTTATGTCCATACCGGTTAATTTCTTTGTTTTATAAAGTTTATTTGGTAAATAAAATTTTACTTACCAAAAAAAAAATTATAGATAAAATGTTATTATTAATAAGTAAAATCTAATATAAAAAAATAATTAGATCATGATAATGAAATGTCATTATAACGGAAATATACAATTGTACATATGGCTAATTGATGAAGGATGATAAATGAAGGCCAAATTTTATCGCCCAAACTTAAGAAAGGAAGAAAAGAAGTACCCAAAACATACTGGGCTAAATACAAGCCAAAGAATTGGACCCAATTCAAAAGAAGAAAATTGGCACACTTGTTTTAGGTCCAAACAAACAAAATAGGAAAATTTACATAAATTATACTAATTTAAGAGCTAATTACTTAGATATACTTTAATTTATAATATTACATATCTTATTAAATTTTCATGCATCCGGATACATTCAGATATGTCTAGATACATGTATCTTGAGATACATGTGGTCAAAATTAGGTGTAATTTGTTCCAGATACATTGTATCTAAGTGGATTCACATGTATCTGAGATATATAACAATTTCGCTCGCCTCTCTCTCATCTTGCTCGCCACTCTCCTATATATATATATATATATATATGGTATCCCAGATATCCGAATATATGCGAATCACACCAGATATATACAAATAGTGTGTGTTTAGTGTGATTCGCATGTATGTAGTATACACAACAAATCACGCTCGCCTCCCTCTCCCATCGCGCTCGTCTCTCTCCTTGTATTGTTGTATCTGATAGCAGAAATACATGTATCTAAGTGTATCTTTCTCAATATATGATAGAAAATTCTTAATTAGTGCTACGATACGTAGTATTTTAAAAATATAAATAATAATAATATATTTAATAGTGAAGTATGTCTAGTTCCCAACAAAATATTCATATATGAGTAAAAGACAGTATGGTACAAGATATCCTCAGTATGGTCCAAGATCTGTGTAAATTATATATAGTAGATATAGTACAAAATCTGCATTAGCTTAGGTTTTACAATTCTTTTACACTTTCACATACTTGTATATATACAGAATACTCTATTATATATATACATGTACTTCCTCGATAATGACACCTTGTTTGGAGGGTTGTTACCTGTTGTATTGTATTGTGTTATATTTTTTTTTTTTAAAATACCGTATTGTTTAAATCCATCGCTAGATAATTCCAAAAAAAAAACCAATTTTATGTAACGATCGATTTAGTGTGATCGCATTGTTACCTTAATATTTTTTTGTCTTTATTTATTACTTAATAATCATATTTCATCTTTTATCCTATCTTTTCATAGTAGATTTATCTCGTACCCTACTTTTCTTGTAGATTTATTATTCAAATTATGAATGTATGTCAGTATGTAACGACAGAGAACGATGCAGTCTATCTAAATAATGTATTCATTAAAACAATATAATACGATATAACATAACACAACACAATACAATATATTATGAAACAACACGTAACAACCATCCAAACAAATACTTATGCTAAATCTTTCTACTACTCAATTACTTTAGAATTAAAACATTGTTGATTGATTTAATTATTATGTGGTAATTAGTAGAGAGAATAGGAAAGAGGAATTGTGGGGTTTGGAATCTTTAGAATTGAAAATGACTCTTTAGACAGCCAGTCAAAGGAGCATGGCCAATTCAAAGTTTTTAATGTGTAGTAAAGCTATTTTAATATTGCTTGAAATAATTGTCCTCCTTTCATTAGGTTTTGAATTTTGATAGCTATAGGCTTGGCCACAGCTACCAATTTTTAAAACTCTTTGATAGACTATCAATCTCTCACCTGCTCCCTGGTGACAGGTACTGTCACATTCTATTTTGTCTCTTATCATCTAGCCAAAGATATGTACACTCTCTAATTTAATTATATAAGTGTATTTGACTAGACAAACGATCTCAAATATTCATTTTAATTATAATTTATGGTATGGTGGTGAAAATTGTCTTAATTTATATAACACTGTTTCATTTTTAAACATATATTAAGTTAAAGACTAAATCAAGACACATAAAACAAAACAAAGAGGGAGTAATTAGTTTGATAGAAAATATCACGCCAATGTTTAACGATTTTGAGTGTTTTAAACCAGAAAGTCATGATATATTATTTTCTTTGTCTAAATTTTTATGACGACATTTAATTGGATACGATATAAATTAAAAATAAAAAGAAAATGACAAAACTTGTTGTATAAAACATGGCACACACATTTTTCTGGATATTGAATCATGTAAATAAAGATAAATTGAGAATTCTAAAATTAGATTGTTTTTAAAGGTAAAGAAAAATGTCATTTTTTAATAAATAAACTAAAAAGAAAAGTGTGTCACGTAAAATAATACATTAAGTTATAATTTTAGTTAAAAAGTGTGAGTTTACTCATGTTACTTCTAAGTTCCCTTTTCCCTAAATTTGTTTTACTATTTTCGAATATAAATAGGTACCTTTACTTTTCTAATTTTTCATGGTCTTCCAATTGTGTATTTTCTTTTCAACAACCACCACCACCCCTCTTTCTCTATAGCCATGGTACCCTCATCATCACATGAGTTATAGTCAAGCCATTAACCCTTCATTTTTTGTTGTTCTATCAAAAACATTTTCAACATAGAAAATCAAGCAACATCTAAGGTTCTTAAAAAACTTAAACCTAAGTAAGCCATTATCACTTTTTGGGATTTATATACTTAGTAAACCCTAAACATGTTTCCTTCAAGCAATAACCATGATACTTTTTCCTATACCTCAAAAACATTCCTTGAAAGATCTTTAACATATGATCATCAAAACCCTAGTTCAAGTTCAAGACAAGAAGATAATCCATTTTTCTTGAACTTCCCTTCTCCATTTCTTGATCATCATGAGTCTCCCTTGAGCCAAATATTACCTCATAAGCACCAATATCATCATGTCAAAGAGGGAAATTTTACTCATCTTTCAAGTGAAACATCAAAGGAGGAAATGTCTATTGAGGCTAAACCATCATCAAAGAAGAGAAGTCTTAGCACAACGCCACGAAGGAGAACGGGGAAGAAGGATAGACATAGCAAGATTTGCACTGCTCAAGGTGTGAGGGATCGAAGAGTGAGATTATCCCTTCACATAGCGCGTAAGTTCTTTGATCTCCAAGACATGTTAGGCTTTGATAAAGCAAGTAAAACCATAGAATGGCTTTTCTCCAAATCCAATAATGCCATAAAAGATCTCTCAGAAAACACCCCACAAAAAGAATATAGTGATTGTAACAAGATTGTTATAAATAGTAACAATAGTTCAAGTAGTGAAGGAAAGAGTGATTCCTTTATGTCCGAGTGTGAGGAGAACTCAATCAATGAAGGAAAAGAGAAAGAAAAATTGAATGACATGATGCTAAATATTAATCCTCGTAAAAAGGAGTTAAGGGAAAAAGCAAGAGCAAGGGCTAGGGAGAGGACCAAAGAAAAAATGATGATCAAAGGTCTTGAAAAATGTAACCCTAATAACATGTTTGATCAATTAGGGTCATCAAGAAGCAATAGTGGTTTTCTTGATCAAGATTCAAATAACAATTCTTACAACACAAGTGTTAATCAAGAAAAAGGTTCTCCACATGAAGCCAATTCTCAATCTCTAGAACATCATTTTCCAATTCAAAATTATTTAGGTGGTGCAAGTAATTCATCAACAATAGATGTTGGAAATTGCTTCATGAGTTTTCTTGGAAATTGGGAAATCAATTATGCTCCAATGAAATCAAGCAACTATAGTACTACATTTGCAGGTAACCCTAGCTCAATTTACTTGGCTCAACAATATCAGCCATTGGATCAAGAAAAAAATTTATCCTGCAAACATCATAGATTGGAATAAATTTCAAGTCGTACGTGCTCGATTTTTAATATAATGTATGTTATATCTCCTATGGTTTGATTTTCTTTAGTTGTCGTTGTTGTTGGTTGATTTTTGCAATGTGGAAAAATTCTATTATTTTGCTTTTGATGTTTTTGGTGTGTAGAAAAGGAAGAGAATGTGTTTATGAATAAAATTTGTTGTTTCATTATTTCATCTTTTTGTAAGTTTAATGATAGTAGTTTTTACTTGTTATAGTTGGTTGGATTTTGAGTTGAGCTCAATAAATAATCTATCATACTCCAAGATAAGAGGTTGCTGACTGAATAAATTCTTGCATAAATATAATGGTTGAGGCAAGTATAGAAAACTAATGCATATGAGATCTTCTTGGATAATTTGGGAACTTTTTGTTGTTGTTGTTGTTAAAGGGAGAAATTCTTGAAGACCACGATTCAAAACTCGATGGATAATAAGCCCTTTATTTAAGTCATGCATGTCATATGGAGTAATAAAATGGAGAGAAATTTTTTACAATCCAGGTTGAAACAATGATATATTGAAGAAGAATATTGTTTACTAGACGTGAGTCAAGGGTCTGCTAGAATCAATCTCTAATTCTATCTTCACAACATAAGGGTAAGATCTGCATACACGCCAGATCAAATCCCACTTATGGAGTTATGTTGGATATGTTGTTGTTGTAGTTGTAATGCCAACTAGAGGGGTTTATTAGCCCTTTTGAATCAATTCATCAAAGTACTTTATGCCAATAGATACCATATTGTAATTTGAACAAATGAATTATAGCCATTGTTGTTCAGGTTAGAAATCATTTCCTGAATAAATGGCCTTAATTAGTCAGTCAAACTTGTACCAATAAAATAGCAATATTGTTTATATATATTCTATAGTTTATCTCATTATAATATCTAATGCATGCATTTTGCAAGGTGCAAGACACATATATAGCAATTAATTTGTTAAATATTTACACAAGAGAATCTAATATACTTTTAATTTACACCTATCTGAATTGGTATTATTGGTGAATTTCTGGTAAGACTTTAATTTGGTAGTTTTTGCTTCATTTATTTTTATTTACTGAACTTTGTTATAAGCGGCTCATCTATAATTCATAAATTTTCAAATTCCAACAATTTAAGTTTATTGGCAGCTCTGATCTCTTTCTTGATAAATATATTAATGTTTGATATCTTACCTTCATTGGTGAAATAAATAAACATCAAAATTTAAATTGATTTATTAGCTACAACAAATAGAATAAATAAATATATAGAGAGTAGTTCATTTGTATACACAAACCTATGATATGCATGGAAAATAGTGGATTCATATGAATTCGATATCATAATGGTTTATCAACCCCTATGTATATGTTTTGATACCATATTAAAGTGTATGATTCGATGCCTTAATCACGATACCATGCTGGTTGTAGTATTCTGAACAAGTTAGTGTTTATGAATTACTGCTCGCTTGAGTTTTCTAGATCAAAGGTAGGGGTAAGATATGCACGACTTCATTTTTTCAGACTTCACTTGTGAAATTATACTGAATATGATATTGTTATTGCTACTTAGTTCCCTATAGATCATCCAATACTGAGTATATACACTAAAAGAAAAATAGGGAATTAGCGTCCTACAAAATTTTGTAGCGAAACAATAAAAATTTCATACTAATCCCATTTAGGTACGTAATAGTGATAAATTATATTTTTAAAAAAATCCAATTAGGTAGGAGCTTTTAGCGTCGGATTAACTAAGAATTACCGACAAATTCCATAATTAATTCCATGTTTCCTAGTAGTGATATCCTTCGTTAATTTGTGTTGTACCTTAAATTTTGCAACTTATTACATTTTATTTCAACTTATTTTATCGACCCCTTGTGTATCAAGACGAGTCCCCTTGGGTTTGGAGTCTCATTGGGTACAAGTCGTTTTTGTTAGGGAGCGTTTTACCTCTCAATGTGGAACTTTCCGATATGAATCCAAATTTAATCGGACTCCAAAATGGATATCGAACACCGGACAGGAAAAAAAAAACATTGTTTGGTAAAATATTTGCTACTATAGGGATAGCATATAGATATACCATTGAATGAAAAAATTTATGCTAGAAAAATAGATTTGACTGACCATTATAAATTATTGTGGTCATATAGCTTTGAGCAATTAATTTTGCTTTTGATTACTCGTTATAATTAGGGTGAATAAATTGGCACTGGACCTTAATTATTTTATGACACATATCAATGAGAAACTTTATGTACAAATCTACTAGCTGCTATATATGAACAATTTGAATAATAATAATGTTTGACCATACCACTTAATATAATTTCAAAGATGTATAAAGGGGAATCCATGATGATACATTAACTAATTTTAATTATTTGTATACTTGTTTTAAATGAAATTGTTGCTGATTAGAGCAGCAATAATTAAGTCATTAAAAAACTTTTTCATGAATTTCATATTTCATTTGCTTTGCTAAAGAATCCCTCTCATATGCTTGTGATTTTTGGGGTAAACTATATTGTATAGTCGCTCACTAAAGTAAGGGTCGAGAATTTTATTTTATTTTTTGTATAAATTTAAATAGTTGAAAGATATTTTAGGCCCTTCTTCGTAAAGAATATTATGTGTTCGAATGCACAATCAAAATAAATAAGTCTAACTCTCGAAATCTGAATTATGTCATATAAATTTTGACAGAGCGAGTATAAAAAAGGTCTGATGAGGTAAAGGCTAGCTTGATGGTAGAGAATAAGCACAAGCATATATTAAGTCCAATGTAGAACTTTTAAGCACGAATTCAAATTTAGTCAGACTCTAATATAAGTATCGGACAACGAATGAGAAAAAAAAAAGTCCAAAAATAGGGGATATATCTACCCCCAACTTGGCCAACTACTATGTTTGAATTAACCTTTTATCTAAGTAAACATGACATGAAACTAGACTAGTTGTCTAGGAGTAGTAGTAATAGACATGGGTTTTACAAATTTGAATATAAGGAAGGATCAAAACACATAATTTTAATCATAAATTTGAATATATGTTTTTCAAATATTTACAAAAAGTAATAGAAATCAATAGAGTTTTTGATTTAAAATAATAATAATAAAAAAGCTTGAAAATTTCATATAGTCGTAGGATCAGAAATCGTTTGACTCCTCACATAAAAAGTGACGAAGGAAATATTTCAAAAAGATTTGAAACGCAAGTAAAGATAGCACACCATCAAAAGTACGAATTGAAAGTTTTAACATTATAGGTTCGAATTGGAAATTCTATTACTATTTAATTTAGTGTCTCTGAAGTATATGTTATATTTTTAAATACTGAACAAATAAAAGGGAACGGAAGAATTAATTGTACATTATGCTTTACCAACTTATATCTTTGCTCCAGATGTTCTAAGTTGCTTCTGCAGACTTGCTCTTACTTTCTTGACGGCTCAAATTCTTCTATTCCTTTTTATTTATTCAGTATTTTAAAAAATCTACGATTATACTGGTTCATTTTAATTTATGTTACACATTATTAATTGACATAATTTTTTTTAGAAAAAAAAGCGAATACATCAAAAACATGACATAATATTTTATGATTATAAAATGTAAACTTAAATATGCTACATATATATATATATATATATATATATATATATATATAAAACATTATTTCTCTATGTTTCTATATGATAAAGTGTGAATTAAATTTCTTAATTTTGATAGTAAATTCAATGATAGAATCTCCAAGTTTTTTTTTAAAAATAAAATTTATATTTTTGAGAAACTATGAAATACTATTAATGATAATAATTAATAATTTAAAATATTCTTAAAAAAAACATATGCAAAAATTGCAGTTAAAGAAAAATGCAGTTGAATTTCGAAACACGAAAGGTGTCAGACGAGGGGTACATGGTTATAAAAGATTTTCACTGTGTAAAATTAATTATTTCAAAATTTTAAGAAATGATATTCTTTTTATAACAAATTAAAAAGAAAAAATATGTCACGTAAATTAAAGTTGAGACGTATTTCAAAACAATGTAACAGTTTCGAACTCGAATATTGACATCTTGTTAATTTAATTAAGTTGGCTGTGGAAAATACAAAGACCACCAAATTTTTGTAGTGTATTAAACTTTTTTATTTATGAATGTACCCAACTCAACTAACTCTTATTCTTTCTCCAAAGAATATACTATATTTGATTTAGATTACAGTCTTCTTTTAAAATAAAATAAAATAAATAAATTTATTTATATCTGGTGTATACATCAAATTAATGTAATTTTCATGATTACATGATTTAATAAAGTAAAATACATGTTAATTAATTAAGGTTAAGTAAAATGTACCATAATTTCAAACACATGACATGCATGTACATTACATAAAAAATGATCATTAGCGGCAATTAATTAACGACAATAGCTTAATTGTCGCTAAATATGTATTTTTAGCGGCAATTAGCACTCTTTGTATATGTCCCTAAAGCCTTTAGCGACATTGGTTCTAATGACACTTAACTAATGCCGGTAAAGACTTTAGCACTCTTTATTAATGTCTATTTTTATTGCCGCTAAAAGTTATTTTTGTTGTAGTGGTATTGGGTTGGTGTATACACCTGGTGTGGGTAAGTTTTCAAATACACATAATATTACAAAGATCCACTGATCCAAAAAATCAACAATAGTACTACAGTAGGAACTAGTTATTTTTTAAGTACAATCTTTCCCTATGGTACAAACAATCTATTCACGTTGAGTATGAGTCTTTTTCATAAAATTTAAAATATTTGATTTTTTAAAAAAAATAATAATAAACTTATGGGTTAAGTTTTACATTTTTAAATAATAATAAAATCACATCTTGAAATTTGAAATCATACTTTTTTGAAAAAAAATGGAAAAATTTAAATTTAAATTTTTTTCACATTTCAAAAACAAATATTAACTTCAAATCAAAACTCTACATTTTTTTCAAGAGTTTCCGATGGGAATTGACCCTCCAACTATAACTCAATTAACCAATCCTAGTTATGAGTTTATTGAACTAGGTTCAACATCTATATATAATTATTAAATAAATACAATTGAAGTAGTAATGAACATATTATTGTATCGTGGAAAATTTCTTTACTCAAAAAAGTAGAAATTACAAGTTACAACGTATAGAGTTTTTAATAACCTTCACTAAACTTGAAAGAGCAATTTTAGATTACACCTGATCAACAATCAAAGGAACTGACTCTAATATCTCAAACACATTAGTTTACTTTAACTTATGAACTCATTAAAGACTAATAACTCTAGCGTTATACTAATCAAACCTTCAACACACAAAATGTAATGACTCCTAAGGTCATTTTGTTAACTAAGTCTCTCTCTTTCATAAAAGACTCTTTCCGTAAATTTTAAATGAAAATTTTGAGTTACTCTTTTAACTACATGTATTTAATTAGTGGGTAATTTTAAATAATTAATTTAATTGATGGTTAATGAGCCAAGTTCATATATAATATAAATTAAGTTAATACCCTATATTATTTTAAATCATTCTTTTATTAAAATAATAATAATAATAATAATCTCTGAAGAAGGGCGACATAACCTCGGCACAATCAGATGGGCGACGAACTAACTGCAACAGGTAAGCATCAATATGCATCAATGTATTGTGGTATATATGCTAAACATCATATTATTATTACTATTTTATTGTTATTATTATATAGTTAATTGTTAAAGAAAAAGAGAAAAAAAAGAAGTGGGTTTGAATTAAGAATGAATTGAAAATTTGATGAATATTGAGCTTGTTGTTGAGGATATATAATTGTTAGAGTGTTGTTGTTGAGTTGTGTGCTATGTAAATTGTGAACTGTTAGGTTGAGCTGATTTTATGCAAGTGGTAGTTGTGGAACTTGTGATTGAGGAATATTGAGCTTGTTGTTAAGGATATGTAATTGTTAGAGTGTTGTTGTTGAGTTGTGTGCTATGTAAATTGTGAACTGTTAGGTTGGGCTGATTTTTATGCAGGTTGTAGTTGTGGAGGTTCGGTTGGGGTGGTAGGAGTACCCGTATTCTGTTCCCTTAGCTTGTGTTTAGAAGTTTACTTGCTGAGTACCGTGTGGTTTGGTACTCACCCCTTGCTCGTACATTTTTGTAGGTTATGAGCTCGGATCTTCGTGATACTTTCTATTCTCTTATTTTACGAGGCTTCCTGGGAGATTTGTGAGGTAGCTGTTTGTCATCTCAGCGGACCTTCTTACTCCTATTTATGATCTTGTTCTATTCTAGAAACAATGTCATTTGAGACTTGTATATTTCTTTTGAATCAATTATAATACGTTAGAGACTTGTACACGTGACAATCAGGTTTTGGGGGTATATTTAAGTGATTATGAATTTCCGCATTAATATAAAGTATGAAACTCTTATTTATAGTTTATTTTTCGCACTTTATCGGGATGGTTGAGTTTTAGGCTGACTTGTCTTGGTGGAAAAAGACGAGTGCCATCACGTCCATTTTTGGGTCGTGACACAAAATTGACTCTTTGCTTAACAAATCAAAACAAACTTACAGACTCGATTACACCTAACAACTTATGTCCCGAAATTTCACGACCCTCACTCATTTTTTTTATCCATCAAGATCCGACTCAACTAAAAGAAATTCAATTTATCTTTTATTCCGTCATTACTCTGTGGTCCTGATAATGATCCGGTTTAATTTAACAAGCATTCTAAGTCTAAACATTACTATGCTAATACAAAGGGTAAATACGCACTATTTATTAGACAGTAAGGGACGAGGGTATACATACACCACTTTTTTAACGAAATACATATTTAATCACAAAGTTAAAAGATATATTTCCCCCTATTCACTTAAATTTATTTGATAAACTTTTTAAAATCCTGAATCTGGACCAAATGGTTTATATGGCATTATAATTTTCTCTGTCCTATTTCATGGTTTGACCAATTAATTAAAGTCCAAGTCTCCAAGATGGAATCTTACCAATCTGTTCATCCATGCTTTAAAGTACTCTGTACAACATCATGGACCAAAAAATAAAGAGAAGAAAAAGACCTTTTTTTACTTCATGACCAAACATTAGAAGATTTTCCTAATTTATTTTTTTATATTTTATATTTGATGTCTGATATATGTAGTGGAGTCCGATTAAAATCAGATTTATATTAAAAAATTTCATATTGGAGGGTAAAATGTTTCCTTATACAGGCGACATCGTATCTAAGGAGATTCAAACATGAGACCTCAGATTAAAGATGAGTGAGTACTTATCACTTTACCGCAACTCTTTGTTGAAGATTTTCTTAGTTCAACTTCAGATTAAGTCTTTACCATCTGACACACTAAGGGGCCGTTTGGTTACTGTATAAGTTGCATTTTATTCATGTATAAAAAGTTGCATTAGTTTTACCATGTTTGGTAAAAGTTTTGTATTAGGTGGAAAAGTCAACATAACTTATACCATGTTTGGTTGGTAGGATTCTAAATGTTGTATAAAAGTTATTCATGTATTAATTTTATACGACGTTTGATTGTGTTTTTTGTAGTCCTACATAATTAATACCAACATAACTTGTGAGGGTTCTATGTATAAGTTATGCAGGGTAGAAGGTGGAATAAGTTATGCAGGTATTAGTTATACATGTATTAAAATAGTAAATTACATATTTACCCCTATTGATTTATTTTTAATTTTTTTCATTGAAAAGTTTATCCAACTATGCTATTTTCCTAACTTTTTTTTACTTTTTTTTAATACATGAACAACTTTTTTTTTCTGTTTTCATTTGAAATTCAAATGCAATATTTTATTAATATTACATATTGAATGGTATATAGCGTTATATATTATTAAATATATTTCACTTATTTAATTAACATGTATTATTATTTTGTTTAGGATGTGAATTTATACATAATTCATATATTTGATATATTAAAACTGTATAAACAATATGTAAAACATATTGATAGAATATTTATATTATATAAAATAGAATATTATAATGTACTTGAAATATATTAATTGTATTTTATTTTTATAAGTTATAAACATAAAAAAATAACAAAATGAAAAAAAAGCAGTCCCAATTAAGTATAGAGGGAGAATTTTTTCTCTTTACTTTTTATTCAAAAAGAGGGAGAATTTATACTATTTGCTTACTTATTTATTTGTAAGTAATATATATTAATTTACAACAAATTTAATATTTAATAGTTAATAATTTATGCATTGTGATCTCTACATAACTAAATAATATATGCATAACTAAACTCTGCATAACTAATATCTGTATAATTAAACCCTGCATAACTAATATCTGCATAACTAAACCCTGCATAACTAAACTTTGCATAACTAATACCTACATAACTAAATCCTGCATAACTAATACGTGCATAACTCTAACTGGTAACCAAACGACCCCCGAGGGAATAAAAAGAAAATGGTGTAGACTTTAGTCTGCATGTTTTTCATGGTCTGCCAATACGACAAACTATATTCAAATTAAATGCAATAATGGTCAGAGTTATTAATTAAGCATTTATGCCTTTCACCAAATTTGCTTCTGTATGAGAAATTATATTCTTCATTTTGCTTGATTTCTAGTTCTAGTATAGATCGGAGAATATATCTTTTCCAGTCAAAGGTTGTTATTAGGGTTGAAAAGACATGACAGTAAATATGTCAATGTACGATAGAGGGTACGAGGAGTGACAGAGGTAGGTCGAATTATTGAGAAGAGGTGATAAGACATGATATGATGCAATTTCAGGTTATCAAGGACATGACTCTAGAAAGGAGGATGTGGAGGATTCGTATTAGGGTAGAAGAGTAGTAGATAGTGTAGTTTTGTCTTGATTAGGGTGACTGATATTTGTGATGGAGCTAGTTGTATTATTATAGTTCTTGTTTTTACTTTTATCATTGTTTATTAATGTTAATTTGTTGCTAAGAATCTACCTTAGTATGTTGATTATGACATTTTGATTATCACGTGATTTTATTAATGTTTTGACTACTTTTGCCGTGTTTCTTGTTTCGATTCTCTTTATATTGTCTTATTCTTTACATCAAGATTTGTTGCACTTGAGCCGAAGGTCTTCCTAAAACAGCTAGTCTCCCTACCTCCATGAGGTAGTGGTAAGAGTATGTGTACATTCTACCCTCGCCAGATATCACTTGTGAGATTTCACTAGATATGTTATTTTTGTTATAGTTCAATAATTGGTGTACATTAACAATTTTTCTTTAAAAAAAATTGAACCAAAGAACCGAACATCCACCTCTAGTCATGACTCATGCAGCAGGAAAAATTATAATTTATGTGAAGGAATTTCGAGTATCAAGGTCAAAACATTTCAGTTTGACTATAAATTAAGTATATAGGTGCTTTAATATTTTAAGGATAAAATTTCCATATTTAAAAATGGTATAAAAAAATAAAATACTATAAGTTATTTTGTAAGTACATTATCTTTTCTTTAAAATAGAAAATCCAAGAAAGTCTTGGATGATAAAGGAGACAAGGAGTACTCATAAAATTTGAAGTAGGGGTATGCCATGAGCATTTAATTTTGCGTTTAAATTGTCTTTAACTATCCTTCATTAACATTGTCTCATTTAATTATTTTATTTTATTTTTTGGTTATTATTTAGATTTTGTCTATATTTTCTAAAGCTGGTTATTATTTGTTTTACTCCTAGATGATTTATATTTTACATCACAAATTTCAAAAGTTATTCATTTTTTCTTAAACTTCATTCTGAGTCAAACTATATTATCTAAATTGAAACGAAGAAAATAATTAATAATAGATTTGAGCAAATAATTTTTTAAAATTTTAATAGATTTGTATTAAAAATCTAACCAGTTAAATTCATAAAATTTGAATTTTGAATCCACCTCGACCAGGAAAAAAGAAGAAGAAAGAAACAACCGGTGGCTTTGCTTCTTGTCTCATTCTTACCAAATCTTTTGGAAATCTCTTTCTTTTTTTCATTATTGTTTAAATATTACCCTTATTGTTGTACTGGTAATTATATGACTAGTAAATAAAGAAAAAGTAAGTTCATAGGCATGCAGAATTATAGTATTAGAAAATTTAGGTTGAGTAAAATTAAAGGGAAGAGTGATTCATGCTTGACTGCTAATTGAATCAACATATCCCGTGATTTCATGTTATTTTCGGGGAGTAGAGACGGAGTTAGAATTTTAATTTTATGAATTTTTAATTATGTAATGACGGTTTTAAGTGATAATATTTAAGTTTTAATTTTAATATTTATACTTATTTAATACAAATTTACTATTTAAGTAAAATCTACTAAGTTAACTCGAAGGTATACGTATATTATATTGAACAAATGGGGACAAGGGAGGGATATATCAAATAGGAATGACAATGAGGTAGGACGGGACAAATTTTGTCTCAATCCGTAAAATTCAAATCAGCCCGTCCTGCCTAGCATTTGTTATCCTTGTACTTAGAATAGTAAACCATAATATTGTTAAGATGAAAAGAAAGAAAGATATCCGAGTACACAAAATTTAGTATGTATCCTTAAGGAATTTAATTCCCTTACTGTCTCCGAGGTTGCGGATTATTTCTTCCTAGGATAAAAAAGATAAACCTATTAAAGAAGTAGTGGTATCTTAGACTTTAATAACTTCAGCGAACTCAAATTAAAGTCAGCAACGAAATCACTCTACTTTGTTTGTAAGAAAATGTATGCAGAAGGAAACTGTAACACCCCAGAAATTTTTTGAGCTAAGACTCGAACCATCCTTCGTTGTGAGTAGGATTTTACCGAGGAATTTAAAATTTCTTAAGTGTTAAGATCACTAGATGTATCACCTTGAGTTCCAAAAAGAACTAAATTGGAAATAG
>JAJONR010011113.1:0-18469 GCA_029582245.1 Solanum etuberosum | reverse complement strand
AAAAAAAAAAATTAAAGTTTATTTTGAAAAAAATATTTTCAATTTCAAAATTTTATTTTTTCACCCCCAAACCCCTACCCGTGACCCCCCCCCACCCCCCACCCCCTCCAAAAGAAATTAAGTTTATTTTTAAAAAATATTTTCAATTTCAATTCAAAAATTATTTTCTACTCTCTAGTAAAAATAAAAGATATTTTCTCAAAAATATTTTTCATTCATAAATCAAACCCTAAAAAATCTTTTCCGTAAAATATTTTCTACTCACCAACCAAACATGAAAAAATAAGTAAAAACTGTACTTGTCTTCCAGAAAAACATTTAGGAAAACATTTTCTAAGGAAAACATTTGCCTTCATACCAAACACACCACCCATAGTCTCTTTGTATTAGATGTAACAGTAACTGTGATACAACACTTCGCCTATTTTGGTCTATTAAGTTATTTGAATTTAAGAAATAGGGAAGGGAAATTACACGATCAAATAAATATATACTAGTTAATTATTTAATATAGTTATAGTTTGAAGAAATTACTTTTCGCCACTAACATATAACTATATTTACGTAGGTCATGTTCAGAATTCGTATAATTCAGTTCCTAATTATATAAATCTAGAATTTGTATGATTCGATTCCTAATTATATAAATCTAGAATTTATATATACTTACCCTAGCTATTTGTGTACAATTTGTTTATCTTGTTTGTATATGATTTACTGATACATTGATTTGTATAAGTTTTGAAAAATTCCTAAATGTATAAATATAAAATTTGTATATACTTACTCTGTTTATATGTTGGCAAACGAAATATACAAATAAAAATATTCACAGTAAACGAAACTATAAGTATAAAACGTGAGTAGGTAAACTATAGTTAAAAAAACTTATTAAATTTAATCTTTCTGCTATTTATGAAATTGTCTCGATTGAGTCCCTTCTTGCAGAGATTTTGCATGTGGGCTTCTTCTTATGGGGTTCATAATGACCAATATAGTCCCATAAATGTGCTATTTAAAAGGGGGGAAACTACCTGACCACACATACATCACTACCATATATACTTATTTACTTCTAGTTTAAAATAATTACTTATATTACCACTTTTAATATTTATACCATATATTTTACAAAATTTAATAAGATATACAAATCCCTTAAATATGGTATTAGATAATTATCTTAAATTTAAACTCCTTAATTAATGATCATTAACAAGTTAAATTTTTTCTATTCCCATCTGCTGCCGCCGCCGGCCGTTCCCCACCCCAATGTCAGCCCACTTTCTTTCTTCTTATTCTCCCTTTTTAATTTATTCCTTCATTTTTCTCAATACATATTTGCATCTTCAAATCAGTATTTTACATATAGATTTGTTTCTATTGTTTTATTATTCTCATGTATCTTGATTTTGTATCTGAGTTAAAATTCATAATGTTTTTAAGTTCAATTTTCATTTTTTTTACAAATTAGGTTTTATATTTTTTGATTTTGTTGTTTCTCAAACACTTTAATGACTGGCCATTCTCAAAATCGGACGATTCTTATTAAAGATACTACACATTAACAATATTGTACTAAATTAGACAACTTTTATTTGTTTATTTTTACTCATGAATTTCTCATTGTAGGGACTGACTCTTCATCTATCAACATTCAAGCCGAGAATAGATCTAAGTATAGGAACGACCCAATCAAGATGGAAGAATTACGTCAAGTTTTAATTAACAGAACAAATACACCATTAGATATGCAATAATGTTGGATACAAATCATGTGTACATGTATCTAGTTAAGAGTTCATGTATCTGATTTAATATTATATGTATCTATGAGAAAAAATTTCAGATGCTAAAAAGGGAAGAATTTTGAAATTGTTTACTTTTTTTTTGGATTACATAATTATATGTATATGCTTATTATGTATCCGAAATACATGTTTTTGAATATAATGTATGAAACTAAGACTTGATACATCAAATTAATACTAGATATATATAAAAGATACATAAAATTAAAATTAGATCATATAAATAGATACATGAAATTAATACTAGATACATATAACAAATTACATTAAATAAATCTAGATACTTCTATGATACATATGGATGTATATGTATGATGCTCATGTATCTAAGTGTTTAGTTGGTCGGATACATCATATATTGATAATAGATACATCAAATTAATGGATTTATTATTTTAAGAGTAATAAAATGAAGTTAATCAAATTACATGACGAATATATACATGTTTGTTTTATCTTTTATTAATAATATTAATGAATTTATTATTTCAAAGAATAATAAAATGAAATTAATTAAACATACCTTGATTTCCGCCTTATATTAAGGAAGTTGATTAATTTAAATTTTCAAAAATAATTGTCCATGTATTATGAAAATCCTCAATTACTTCTCTAATTAAGGAAATCAGTTATAACCAATTAATTTAAACAAATAAAATATGTATCTCTGTTTTAAAATTCGGCAGATACATGTATCTCACGGATTCCAACTCGTGTATCCTCAGCATAAAATATGGTAGAGGAAATAATATTTGAAATTAACGAAAATCTTAGTAATTAGGACCTAAATTAGTGGGATTTATGTAATTTGCTATTTAAAAGGGGCGAAATTATACCACATGATTATTGGTTCAAAATTCCTTAACCAAAATAATCTAAATCATCACTTATTACCCAATAAATATAGCCATTTGGCCATTTTTTTTTCTTTCCTGCAAAAACAATATTCGTTTTTCTTCTTCCTTCCTCTTTGTCGGATTTTCAGTCAAGAATTTCATCGACATTTCAATCAGCAGCTTCTGTAGATTTGATTTTAGTTGATTTATATAGCAGATTTGATTGTGAATTTTAGTTGATTTATATAGCAGGTAGTTTAAGAACACCTTATTAGTCATTATTGAAGCTTCGAAGTCAAGTTTTAAAATTCGAGTTGTTGCAAATAGGCTTCTTCATTTTGAGTGAGTGTTATTTCAAAGGATTGAGAATATTGCAAGGAGCTCATATCTCGAATTCAAGAATTTTGGAGTAGATTTGATTGATTTATAGGAGCAGCTATTTTGGCTAGAAGAATATGATTATACATTATTTATACATTATACATGCAACTATTTTTGTTGAAAATAATTTTTGTCACTTGTTCATGTCACGCTTCGAGCCTACACCTTGGATGTGGTCGGCACTCGGAGATCATTATTGGCCCAAGCGAACCCTTGGTCTGGCTAACTATGGTACACATGACCCTATGGATACACGGAAGCTTTAATAGATGAGAATTTAAATCATTTAAAAAACTTTAGAACACTGTCTGAAAATACTTAACATAAATAATAAGTTCTCTATAAAACATCTGAGAAAATACTGGAAACTGTCTAACTCTACTTGTCCATGAAACCTTTAAAGTATTAAGATCGACGGTGGAACAAGACCCACAACACCTTAAAAGAAAACTAAGCTAAAACCAAATAATAAACTGGAGTCCTCCGGAAGTAAGGAGGTCTCACCAAAAGCTATCAACAAGTGAAGTGATCTCAACAGAGCGCCTATTGATGGTCCTGAACATCTGTATCATCATCATAAAACGATGCAGGTCGAATGACATCAGTACATTGAATGTACAGTATGTAATATGACAGAATAAAACAAGTACAATACTGAAGACTAAAGAAACTTAACTGAATCAAGACATAAATATGAGGTGAGAATCATTTATGCTTTACAAAGGATATGAAAATAATAAGTTTTACTTTGTTGGAGAGTTTCTCTAAATGACAACCATTAATATGAGCCTAGCAATGATACAACGTTCTGCCCACGTTGCCAGAGTCATCCTATATTTTGCCGAGGTATAGGACAACAAGTATAGTTTGTGGATCCATCAAATATGCCTTCTCAAGAGGCAATGAGGAGTCACCCAAAAATCGGTACGATCCTATCCCACGCTGGCTACGTAGTTTATGGGGCTTGAGTGAAAATGATCTCTTACCTAAATCGGTGCTTAATACTATTCCCAAAATAATCAATGTCAATTATGCTCAATAACCCTTTTCATGGAAGGTTCTTTACTTTTCTTTATTGAAATGTTTTTCAAAAAATCAAATATGCTCTTTTCTTCTCAATTTTCAAATAATGCATATGAAACTATTTATGTCCATTTAAAAAACCCTTTTCAAATCATGCATTTAAAATACTCATGGACTCACTTTCAAGTTCGAAATCAATGTATAGGAAAACTCATATAGAAACTTTTTTTAAGAATATGACTTCAATAAATAGGGTTCCTGTAATAATGAAAGCATTTAAGAATCAACATGTATAAGAGAAATCGAATTTCAGTGATTGAGGAATCGAAACTTATAATAGAAACACAAACCGAATTCAGATTTCAAGAAACTATGGGTAGAATCCTAAACATAACATTTTACTGATTCAATTTAGATGTAAGGTGTGTGTATGAACTTATTCCATCACTATAAGTAGCCTTACATATCTTAGTGACAAATCTTGAAGAAAAATCTTGGAAGATAAAGTGTGGAGAAGAATCTTGAATAGAAAATCTTGAATTTGGAGCCTTGAGAAATTGGAGAAATCTCTTTCTTGGAGTTCTTGATCTTTGGAAGAAGGAGAATTAGGGATCTTAAAGTTTTTATACGTATAATAATGTTATTAGGTTATAAGATTGACTTAGGAAAGTTAATTGAGGGCAAAAGGTCAAGAATACCCTTCTAGGAACATGAGAAGACCATAAAAATCAAAGAAAACGATACTTTTAATGAATTTTGTCGGCTAAATTGGTGATTTGGAGGTCCTCTTGCCGAAATATTTGGCGGCTCCCCAATCGGGGCTTTAGATCGCCACAATATCAAGAGAAATAGAGGTTTTTAGTACATTTTGACAAGGTAATTCAGCGATTCACCAAACCATTCGGCAAGTCGCTAAATAGGAAGGTGTCCTCACCGAATTTCTCAGCCTAGACATTTCCAGTAAAACGAGCATAACATTTTAATTCTAACTCTGATTGATGCAAACTTGGTTGCCTTAGAAAGAAGACTCATATACCTTTAATTTGATACGTCATGACCCTTCTAATTCATTTTATGATGGGAGATATAATCGTTTAAAATTGACTTTAGTAAAATCTTATATCAAAACTTAATCGGTAAGGAAATTTTCAACTCAACTTTGTGCAAAGGGATTCTTGTGACCTTAATTCATATGCAAATCTATTCCTTCACTAAAGAGTTGACCTTAACACCTAAGCATGATTTAAAAATCACCTGATACGGCCTTATACACAAAAAAAAAATGAGAACCATATCTTAGCTTAGAAATTTCCGTGGTGTTACAATTCAATTACTTAATTGACCCTTTAATAGGTTCAAAATCGCATGGAAGTAAAAATTTCATGAGGCGTTCTATTTTCGGACTGCCAGATAAGTAATATCTAGTTCACTTTTTTTTTTGAATCTTTAGCCATTTTAACTTTAAAAGGTTTTTGAATAAGACATTTTTTACCTTTTCGTTCTCTTTATTTTTGATTTGTGTGTGATTTTCATATGAGTTTTTGCATCGTCTCCATTTTCCAATCGTAATTTTAACTTGTTTGTTACCAAATTTTCTCATTGTTGAAGGTTTGTAGTATTGAATTCATAAATTCTATAGTGTATTTTCTTTATGAAAATTTATTTGAAACAAAACTATACTATGTTGTAACAACCTCAAAGTTTATTTTATGTTTGTGTAGTTTTACATGTCCTTTCGAGCATAAAATTTAAGTCGTCATTGACCTTTAAAATAATTGAAAATTATTTGACAAGTGTTTCAGTATTTGGATGAAAGTTTTCAACGTAAAAAATTAATCATGTGTCACATTTTAGGGACTCTTCATTGAGGCCTGCTCTGAATTTCAACGGACTCAAAAATCAGTATCGCTACGCAATGGGGGTGCGACATGAAAATCATTATAGCGTAACAACCATGTTACATCGGTTATATTCTTATTCATTCTCCTAAGAGTTCTTGTCTTCTTTCATGTATGTAGAGATTCAATGTGGAAAATTATGTTTATCCTCATGTACTCCATGATTTTCAATATCATATATTAGTAAGTAGGGTTTCAATCTCACATCTTTAAGTCATAGTATTTCATGAAACATTATGGGTAAGTTCTCATCTTTGAATTATTATCTATATATATATTTTGAGACTATTTTAAGAAATCTTAAAAATTTTACTTTGTGATTTTGAAGTAGTATTATGCTTTTACTAATTCTCACTCTATATATATATATATATATATATATATATTTCGAAAAGCAATTTTGAAAGGATAAAAACATGCTCATGAGTCAAAAGTTGATCTTGATACTAAAATTGAGTATAGATTCACAATCGTACAGTTTTACAAAATAGATTTTGAGTAAAGATTCATACTATGTTTTCAAATAATTTATAAGATATATTATGAGTATATATAATTTTGGGAGACTTATTTAGCATCAAGATGTGTATCAATTTGATTACATATGACCTAGAATTATGTTGTCAAGGTAGGTTAGAATCGTACTGCTAGTTCAAACAACTCCTCTATAGCTTAAGAGGCTCAGTTTCGAATTTAGAATTATTAGGTTCTATATCCTGATAAGATATAGAGTAGCTCTCCTTATCGGGTAAAAAATTAGACATCATAATCTCATACGAGGTAATGTTGGTTGTATAAAACTCTCCAAATAGAAAACTTTGTATTCATTTACTTAAAGTATCATTTTTATGCAGAAATCACTTATGATGTATTATAGATATTGACTTTTAGTACATATCTCAAAATGTTTCAGTTCCAATCTTATTTTATGATATCAATTTATTGGAGAATGTTAAATGATTATCTCACATGCTTTCGCCTTTGACTCTCAGTCTTTCAATTATTGTATTTATATTGTTCACATTCAGATTCACAATTCATCAGTTATTATGTATATATTATACTCAGTTTTGTTTTACATATTGATACATTTCATTGTATTAAAGTAGCTTTGCGCTACATCATTTTATGATGTAGATTTTATTTTTTAAGTTCGATCTTAAAGTAATTATGATAAGCGATTAAGTTTTGTTTCTAGAATATAGCAATCAAGAAAGGAAATAACAAGTAAAAAATAATAGGCAAAATAATATTTATATTCGAATGATTGTGCGAAGGTTACAATCTTTATGAAATCTAAGAAAATAGATGTAATCCTCTAATTCCTCTCCTCACGATCATCAACTCAAGATCTTTACTTTGTACTTGAATCGATGAATACTTGTTGGAACTTCATTACGAATGCGGAGCCAAAGCTTTGATCACAACCTAGAGATACAGAAACTTGTGACTCACAATTTGAAGACGAAGAATCCTTTGTATATATGTGGAAGATTTGTGGATCACCATTGAGAAACAAAGTTTTTCTATGTATTTCTCCTCTTCTTCCTCTCTTTCTGGTCTTATGAAGATCCCTTTCTAAAGTTGTGAGTTAGAATTTTGGGGTATTTCGGTCCTCAAGTAAATTTTAGAAAACCTTAGGCTTGAAGAGCATGAGTTGGACTATCTTGTTAACTTTAATAGATTGGCCCAAACATAATTTAGACTTCATCTAAGTTATATAATTTCAACTTAAATATTAATTCAATTTGATTAATCAATCTGACTTGATCAACATATCATAAATTTAAATATTAATCCAAAATTTAATATGAATTTTATCAATAAAATTTCATTGTGTACCATAATTTTAAAATCGATTTCTTCCAAATAAGATTATTTCAATACTTAGTTAAAATGGTGATAGATATTTTGGAATTTGACAAGGCTTTTATTGGAAAGGGGATCATAATTTGAAGCTAATATGAAGCTTGTTCATTGTCTCAAGTTAGTTAATAACCAAGACAAGATTAGTTTTGAAGTGTTTAGTATACTTCCATCCATTTTTAATTGTCATGATTTCCTTTTTTAGAATCAAATGATAAGAATTTTGACTAATATTTTACGATATATTTTTCATCATATCGATATGCAAAAAATTGCAATTTATAATACTTTTCGTATAATTTTTGAATATCTAAATTTTTTGTTTAAAATATTGAATTAATGTACTCTAATTTCACTTTGAAAATTAGTCAAATTGACTTTCGAAAAACGCGATAATTAAAAATTGATAGAAAGAGTAATAGAATTATTATTATTTATTTATTTTTAGAAATACCGCAAATAAAGCCGAAATTAACTCCATGATTAGAAGACTAAAACGGCGAATAGCTTTACACATTTTTAAAAATATAAATAAAGAATAAATATGTGCATTGAGTACAAGACACGTGTACCAACAATTGCTTCATCAATTAGTAAACACAGCTCATCATTTGTACTCCTCTTCTTCCATTTAAATCAATTGATGTCCCACTCCCCAATATTAATGCCTCTAATTTTTTAAACTTCTATAATTAGATTCTACACATAATATGATGATCAATATTATATTAAATATTTTTAGCTTTTTAGAGAAATATTATCATAAAATATGATTAATATAGTGATATTGAATCGTATATATTTATTTTTACTATAAGTTGGTAATATAGCTGGCCTTCAAAAACAATTTCCAAAAAACAAAGAGGAATATAATTTGTATCTCAAAGTAATTTTCCGAAAAAATAATTATCTTAGATACTAAAAAGTAAATGTAATGCCATACTTAAAATATAGATCATAAAATTCCAAATAATAATAATAATAAAAAGAACAAAAAAGAATGTGTAACGACCTGACTTGATCGTTATGAGTAAGTCTATAGGAAAAGAAATTGAGTCAGAAAACTTTCGGATAGTGACTTAAATTTCTTGGCTAGGCCAACCTCAGACGAAGTTTGGGCTAGATGAGGTCAAGGGTTATCCAGGAATGGGTGGGGAGTGATTTGGAGGTTTGATTGATATATTCTTGTAACCAAGACATTAAAAAGTTCATATGGCCTTCCGGAATAGAATTCGGGTAAGTAGAACTCTCGAAATTGAACTTGGCGTGAAAGGTGTAGGTTTGGACGTCAAGGAAAGAGTTTGTGTTGTAAAAAGGGTATTTTTCTGAAGTTGGAGTTTTTGAACTTTTGTCTATCCCGTTATAGCGTGAGGCATCTCGCTATAGCGGAGTGTGCAGACCGCTATAGCGAGGCTAGTTGTTGTTATAGTGGCGTCGCTATAGCGAGCCGAATTGAGTTTTAGTGCAGAAACAACCTCAAAACTCCTATTTGCTGCAGTTTAAGTTCTTGGACTTGGGAGGGGCGATTTTGGGCAGTTAACACATGTTTTCCCACAGAATTCGTCGTTAAGGGTAATAATTCGACTCCCCAACCTTGTGCATTGATTCTTAAGCCTTAGAATCTAGGTTATTGGTATTGTGGGAAGGTTTTGACATGATTCCATGGTGGGAAGGAGCCCTAAGTTGGGGAAGATGATCATATTTTTGTCTAAGGTTAGGATTTATTAATAATTTGGGCAAATTAATAGGTCAGTAGTGATTGATTGTTGTTATATTGTTTGTTTTAGACCAAGAACAAGCCATGACACTTTGCTAGGAGAAATGTCGGGTTATTTAGAATTTTCAAAAGGCTTAATTTGAGGTAGGTGATGGTTGTATGTTTCCGATTTATGTATATATGCATGTTTATTGCTTCGTAATATTATTTGTGCAATGCATGTACAAAATATATAAAATGACATCATGTAGGTAATCTCATGCAATGAATTTGTGATTGTTACTTGTGGTTTTCAAGTAGTCTTGTTCATCGTGCTATGTGATTGTGCATAATTGTTTATAATTGTTGATTGGCTTGGGTACCCGTCGGTAATCTCACAACTTGAGTTTTGGCTATGTGAGAGGACTAGACATTTACATTGTAATCATGTGGGACATATAATTATGCATTAGTTGACCCAACTGTTGTTATTCATGACATGTGACCAAAAGTCTATGTGGTTGATGTTAGGATCAAAAATAAGTGGGTGTAATACGGAAGCTAGCAAAGCAAACCTCGAAAGACCATGAATAAGATGACAAACGAGAAATATACCAAAAGACACAAAGATTTAACGTGGTTCGGTCAATCGACCTATATCCACAAAGGAGATGAGCAATCCATTATAAATACGAGAGTACAAAATATAGAGAGAAATAACTTCAACCAATTCACTCGAAATACAAGGAGGTTCACAAAATTCTCCCCCATAATCGAAACTCTCAAAACCCTAGGACTACATTGTGAATGTTAATTAAGTTAGAAGAAACAAACTTTTATTTATATAGTCCTAAACCTTTTCCTACAAGAAAAGGACTAGCCAAATATGGAGATTTTCTGTTTTCCTTTTTTCTAAAAGGAAAACCTATTTATGATAAGAAACTCATGGCAAATAAAACCCAACAAATCTCCCCTTTGGCCTGAATTTCTGAAAAAATAAATTTGTCCACCTTCTTCACATAATCTTCAGCAATTTGCATCTTCTCTCCATAATCTCTTTTACCAAATTTATGTCTCTACACAAAGAACCACTCTGAAAACGATTTCTCCAACAAAAATCTTCAATACTGTCAAAAAGGTTGCGGCTAGAACTATACCCGCCAAGATGAACACCCATCTCTAACTCGGCTCCATCATTGAACCATCATCCAACTTGGCTCCATCATTGAACCATCGAACCTCTGAACATGGCTCTGATACCACTTGTTAGGACTGAAAATAAACTGGTGTAATGCGGAAGCTAGCAAAGCAAACCTCGAAAGACCATGAGTAAGAAGACAAACGAGAAATATACCAAAAGACACAAAGATTTAACGTGGTTCAGTCAATCAACCTACATCCATAAAGGAGATGAGCAATCCATTATAAATACGAGAGTACAAAATATAGAGAGAAATAACCTCAACCAATTCACTCGGAATACAAGGAGGTTCACAAAATTCTCCCCTATAACCGAAACTCTCAAAACCCTAGGACTACATTGTGAATGCTAATTAAGTTAGAAGGAACAAACTTCTATTTATAAAGTCCTAAACCTTTTCCTACAAGAAAAGGACTAGCCAAATATGGAGATTTTCTGTTTTCCTTTTTATAAAAGGAAAACCTATTTATGGTAAGAAACTCAGGACAAATAAAACCCAACAGTTGATACTTGTTGTTATGTTGTGCCTTATTTTGTGTTACTGTATCGTAGTGGCGGTTTACATTCATATCTTGGATTGGTCGCACAAATTCTATCAGTACACTGTGATTTGTATACTGATACTGAACATGTTCTTTTCCTTGTTGATTACAAGACATCTTCTAGTTATTGATTCGAGACCTCAGTTGAGAGACGTTTGATTTCTGAATCCAAGAACGAGCTATATTTTTCAAGAAGCTATGGGTTCTTCTGGTTTTCTTGTCCATCTTTTCGGACACACACTAGTTTTATCTTTATGTTTAGTTCTTGCATCCCTAGTTTGACTATTTTAGAGTTTTGGTTATGATGACTTTCAGTTCTTAGGGATTTAATTACGTGTTAAATATTTTGACTATTGGATTGAGTTTATGAGGATTCAATTCTCTAGTTAACCAAACTATTTTATTTTATGCTAAACTTGTTTTTATTTATATAGTATTGGGTAATTTGAGTTAGTTTTATATTCTCCCATTAAGTGATTTAGTGTAGGTGTTACTCATGACGGTCGGGGTTGTGACAGAATGTGGTCAAATACTCAAATGTGCTCATTAATAAAGTAGTAGTATTAAAATAAACCTTTGATTAAATTTTACTTGTGCCGTAATCTTTTTGTTATTTTACGCTCTTTGATTAGCTTATATAGTTTTTTTATGATTTTAAGCCGAAAAAACTTTACCCTTTTTAGTAATTTTGGTGTAATACTGAAAAAATCTAAATATTATGTTCGAAATGACGAATTTACCTACTTAAATTTTAGCTTTGAAAAGTATAAAATGATTAGAATTTTGATTTTTAAAGGTAGTACCTTCGTTACATTTTATAAGCTTTACAAAGATAAGATGATGGGAATGCCAAACTTACATGTTGTACATCGAACATTGTTTGAGTAAGTTTACAAGTATTAATTTGCTTATTTACGTGAATTTTTAACTTATAAATACTTTCGATTTGATCCGTTCTTTTATTATTTTGTCAACAGTATCTTTTATAATTTTAAAATATTATTTCCAAAAACAAAACCCTTTACTCATCTTTATTTCATTTTTGTCATACATCCTTTTTCGAGTAAAATAGTTTTGAATTTTCAATTTGTGTAAATAATTTTAAGGACATTTTAGTTGTTTTAATAGAAAAGGTGTTTATCGTCATTTTATTCACCAAATGCACCGCCTGTTTTATTGACAACTACAACTAAATTAATTACTAGCTTAGTCATAATAGTTAGTTGGTTACCAATTAACATACAACTCAATTAGTCATAATGTAGTAGTTTGTTAGTTTGTTAATATGACAGTTAGTTAGTTAGTTAGGATATTTCTGTATATTTGATTCCTCTAGAAGGTTCTTAGTCTCATGTATATAATAATCCTTGAGTGATCAATGAAACAATACTTTTCTATTCTCCCAAAATACAGTTTTCACAATTCTTCTCTCTCAATTAACTTTCATGGCTTCCCTGTTTCATCTTGATTGAGTGCTCACCATTGTTGTGAGTTTTGATATGTTTATTATAACCATTTTAAGTGGGGTTTGAAGGGTAATGTGTATGTAAATTTTATTTCTATTTTTGGGATAGATAAATTATTTTTAATAGACATTTGACTCAAGTAAAAGTATTACAAACAGATCAATAAAAAAGCAGGAGTAAAGAAGCCAAGACAAATTGCTAAAAAGGCATGACAATGCATATTAAAAAGGGAACAATAACTAAAATAAAATAAAATAATACGACAGTTGATGTACAAGAAACATTAAATAGTAACAGAAATGAAATAACAAGAAACTGAAGAGTAATTCTTAAACAACTAGTATGAAAGAATAGTGAGACAACCCTCAATTACCTAACTAGTCTTCTATCTTAATTTGGGTCCTCCATAACATCATATCTAAGGTCATACCCTTGGTAACTTGAAGTTATGCCATGTTATGTCTAATCAACTTTCTCCAATACTTCTTCGATCTACTTCTATCTCTCATGTAATCATCTATAGTCAACTTTTGACACCTCCACACCATCGGTGCATCTCCACTTCATATATATATATATATATATATGAATTATCTCAGCCTCACTAATCACATTTTTTCTTCTATCAAGGTCACTCCTATCTTGTCCCGATTATCTTCATTTTTAATATTTTCTTTTCTAGTATGCCCACACATCAATCTCATCATTCTCATTTCCGTAACTTTCATCTTCTGAACATAAGAATTCTTGACTACTAACATTTTGCTCCATATACGACATAGTCAGTCGAACCACTATTCTATAGAACTTGTCTTTAAATTTTAGTGACACCTTATCACATAAGACTCCAAATGTGTGCCTCAATTTCCTCCACCCTTCACCAATACGATTTGTAACATCATCGTTAATTTCTCCATTACTTTAGATAATAAATCCAAGATACTTAAAACTTTCTTTCTTATGGATGACTTGTCCATCAAGCCTTACCTTCATGCCTTCCTTACGCGTATATCACTCAACTTGCACTACAAGTATTTTGTCTTGGTCCTGTTCAACTGCCTTTAGACTCTAAGGTTTGTCTCCAAACCTCAAGCTTAGTGATAACTCTATCCCGAGTTTCGTCGATCAGTACTATGTCACATGTAAATAATATACACTATAACACCTCATTTTGAATTTATGTGTCATCCATTTATCATTAAGGCAAATAAAAATAGACTAAGAATTGATCTTTGGTGCAACCCGTTCACTACTGGAAAGTGCTCCTAGTCCTTACACATTGTTCTTATCCGGGTTTTGGCTCCATCGTACATGCTCATAATAGCCCAGGTGTATGCCACACGAAAGCCTCTAACCTCTGTGTACTTCCGTAGAACCTTTTCAGAACTTTGTCATAAGCCTTTTCTAGGTCGATAAACACCATGTGAAGTCGTCCTTCTTCCTCTCCTTATATTGCTCCACCCGTTTCGTACCCAGATGAATGATTTATGTAGTTAAACACCCTTGACATAAATTCGAACTAAAATATACATATTCTTCCTCACCTTTGTTTCCACCATTCTCTATCAAATCTTTATAATGTGACTTAAATAGCAGCTTGATAACTTTATAGTTATTGCAATTCTGAATGTCACCCTTACTCTTGAATAACAGAACAATCATACTCCACCCTCATTCTTCTTCTAACATATTTGTCATCTTAAAACGACTTAATAGGAACTACTTATTACTATCAATTTTAATATTTTTTTACCCAAACACATCACTACTTATGAATTCAATTTCGACATTTGAAATTGTTTTCAACACTTAACAAATACTCCCTTATTTATTAGGTTTTTCTTCATAACTCATATATCTTATTTTGAATTTGAAAGTTTTATTAGAAGCATTACATTACAAGAATATCTCTGTGTGGGTTGTATATTAATGTTGACTACATAACAACCTTAGGAAAAAATTCCAGATTAACCCAAAAAACAAAGAAAAAATAAATGAAACTTGAGGTTTATTATAGCTGTCCATATACTATCATTATTCCTCCCCAACCTAAATTTCCCTTTGCATTATTTACAAACAAAATGACAAAAATCACATGCCTCTCCCCTTATTATTCCACATCTCAAAAAAAAAAAAAAAACTTTTTAAATCCTTATATATTTACCCCACTCCCCCTTTCCCTTCTCTTTTATCATCAAATCTACTCCCTTTAATTTTCTCCTTCTTTCCCTAAACCAAAAAAATAAAATGGCGAAAGTGAAATCTTTCTCTATTATGGTCATCTCATCCATTTTCTTCATCGTTATTGTAGCGCTTTCATCGCCGGCCGTCTCCGGTTCCGCAGCGGCAGTAACTAGTGGGTCCCACCAGCTGGGTTACTTTCCGATGACATTGTCTCCTTCATCTTCTTCACGGATCTGTGACGGTTCGATTGGGGACTGTTTGGCTGTAGAAGACGAGGATGAGTTCGGGATGGAATCGGAGAGCAGCCGGCGCATGTTAGCATACCGCCGGAGGTACATTAGTTACGGTGCGCTCAGTAGTAACAGAGTGCCGTGTTCAAGGAGAGGAGCTTCATACTACAATTGCCGTCCCGGAGCTCAGGCGAACCCTTACCAACGTGGATGCAGTGCCATCACGCGCTGCCGTCATTGAAAACCCTCTACACAGTAAATTCCTCGATTTACTGTATTTACATTTTTTTTTACCGGAGTGGTAAAAAAGTTAAAAAATTCTTTTTGAGCTTTGTGTGATCTATTTACTATTATTATTATTATTATCGAGTATGGTTACTTATTATTGATGTATTTTTGAATTGTGGTAGAGAAACATTCTTGTAGTTTTTGTATGATGATGTTGTAATAGTATTTAATTTATCATGCCACTTACTATAATCTTTACTATTTATTTGAAATAAATTATGTTTTAGCACTTGTTGAGGAATTGTTTTAATTTTTTTTGGTGGGATAATAATTAAGTTGAGGTTATTTGTTTTGGCAAATGATTATCTATTTGAAGTTGAGTTGGAATAGCAAATCAATTGTTGGACAAATATTAATTTGCAAATATGTCCAAAGTGCATAGATATGTGATCTTATTCTATGTAAATGTTGGAGTTTGATATGATGAAATTTTTTTATATATATATTTTTTTTATGATAAGGGAAATCGTAGCCGCTATCTTTTGAGTGCGCACAGCTAAACTCCGCTAATAGTAGAGGTGTTGGTGTAAATGTTTGTCTATAAGTTTAGCACCGAATTTAAGATACAAATAATAGCTCTGCCGTTTCTAGTTATTTCTCTAATTGTTAAGAGTTAAGATATGAATAGGTTGAAGTAGAATCTCGTCTTGAGCATAATACGGCAAATAAGTTACTTCCTCTCCGTTCCTATTTACATGTTATTCTTATAAAAATAGATGTTTCTTAATACTTGTTATTTTTTAAAATCAATATATAAATAACATTATTTTTTAATTTACTTCTGAAAAGTTATTAGCTTTGAAAGTATGCATCACTAAATAAATATATAATGATAAAGTTACTAGCTACTCCTTAATTTGAGTAGCTGGTTTGAGTTGTGTAATCTTGAAATTAGTTATGAATGAATTACATACTATTTAATACAGTATTTATTATGCAAGAATTAGTTTTTTTTTAATATATATATATAGTTATGTACGTTTCTAAATTTGTCAATCAAACATTGTATTAATTTTATACTTGAATAACTAATTTTCTATCTATCCATCAAACATCGTATAAATTATGCGAAAATTCTAATGTATTTATTATCCATCTACCAAATGGCTCCTGAAAGTTTGTATGTTCATTTTTATTAATATTTTGATGAGGGGTTTATATAATACTCATATCTTAACTAAATAAACTCTATAAATAACTAGAGCTCAATTGTCAATTTTAGTTTTCCGGAAAGAAGGAAGAGATAGATTTATTTGGATCCCAATAATTGAAAGGGGTACATAAATGTGGAATATAGAACATCTGCGCATAGGCAGGCATTTAATATCTGAATGTGTGCACCACATTAATAAGCGAAGAAAAAGAAAAAATGAAGATTTATTTTGTGTAGGGACAAGTGTTAAATTCAAACCTCACGAGTAAACTCTCTTTACTTTACTTTTTACCTATTCATAGACAAGACGATACACAAGTGAACCCTGTCATTATCATCTTTTCCATACACTAGTTCATTTACAACTGTCATCCAACCAATTCTCATTCATTCTTTTCTGCCAACTTTCTTTTCATACAATTGCAAATGTTTTTTTTTTGAACAAGGATCAGATGAATTTCTAAAATCTCAGAAAAATAACCCTTTGTTACACACCCTTTTAATGATTCATATCTAAAACAAAGCTATTGTTAAATTGATACAGCTATCAATCATAAGGCATTGCACACAACCAGAAAAGGATAACACTCTTTTTTAAAGCTAAACAATCGTAACAAACATCACATAAACCACCTTGATGCATCGTCTTAGGCAGAATCATCAGCAGATTTTGTGTCATCTTTTGACTTCACTGCGGTCGAAGGTGATGAAGAACCTTCTTGGCCCATTTCAATTCTCAAATCATTGATGCTCTGCTCCAATTCATCAATTCGATTCCCCATATCATCTAGTGCAGCATTGTCAAGGACTCCAAGTTGATCTCACAAAACAAAGACAGATACTTTGTATGATATAATAGTACTAGAGAGGATGACATAGTAGGCATATCCAGACCAGCAGGACATAGGGAAATCATCACATACGAATACACGAAAAAAAGATGACAGGAACTAAATTTCATGAACTAAATTTCATGAAGCTAAAGAAGGCTAAATTCTGATTGAGTACCAGAACTGATACAATCAAATCTGGTTGAGGTGTACATTGTACCAGAAGTCATACTAACTTGGAAAGTTATACGAGAAAATTGGAGCTGAAGTAGAAAATGATTTCACGAGACCCTCGAGTCTCAAAACTGTGGGCACATTTCTAGTTCTTGAAATCAGAGCTTTATGACATGCTATATACAACCTACTTCATTTGTTAGATGACACTCATGCACCAACTAATTAAACTAGATTAAGACCAATGACTAGTTAGATAACAAGGAATAACAGATCAGAAAAGGATATTTTTTGAGATGATTGATTCAGACATAGTCTGAAACCTGGTTTGCTGCAAAGAGAGAACAAACCAGTTAGAAGATATATCAAATAAAAACTAGTGAAGGACCCAAGTGGTGCAGAGAGTAGACTCACCATTTGTTGAAGCAGATTCTGTACCTGCAAGAGCAAAAGGAAGTAGGAAAAGTTAGCTAGTAAAATAGATGTGTTTATTTGTGATGTCATATATAACATTGCGCTAGTGAATAACACTATCGTTTGGTAGAGTGTATAAGAATAATGCTAAATAGAGTGTATTAGCAATGCTTGTATTAGTTATGCTTGCATTAGTTATACATAGATTATTTCTTATGCATTGTTTGGTTTGGTGTATTAAAAATAACATGTATTGTACAAAAATATTTATTTACAAAAATATCCTCCACAATTATGGTGAAAAAGATATAGAAGGGGTTTTGAGGGGTAATTGTGTCTTTAAAATGCTAATGCATGCATTAAATCCCTTTGCATTACTAATACCTAGAAATCCATGGTATTAGTAATACACTCCCTAATACACAATAGAGTGTATAACTAATGCAAGCATTAATAATACCTAGCATGAAAAAGTG
>JAJONR010011112.1:0-27947 GCA_029582245.1 Solanum etuberosum | reverse complement strand
GAAGTTTTGTTATTATTTGTGTTACAGTATTATTACAAACAAGTAGTATACATCATGAGGCACAAATTTTGTCTATCATTTCATTCATAAAGATCGGGTTACAATCACATTTCAAATGTAGGAATTTTGAAGTTTTGTTATTATTTGTGTTACAGTATTATTACAAACAAGTAGTATACATCATGAGGCACAAATTTTGTCTATCATTTCATTCATAAAGATCGGGAGCCAAGCGTGGAGCAAGGAGAACTTCGAGTGGAGAAGCTTTGAGCACTGTCAATCCAAAGCTCTCACTCATATCAATTGGTTCATCAGAAAGCCTCTTCATGTCAAACCCCTGCAGCAACATTGCTATTACAAAGGGCAAAACTTGAAGGGCTAACGAAATTCCAGGGCACATTCTTCTTCCACTACCAAATGGCATTAACTCAAAGTGATTGCCCTTTACATCGACATCCTTGTGGGTCATCAAGAACCTCTCTGGCTTAAACTCGTGAGGATTTGGCCATATATTAGGATCGTGATGAATCTTCCATATGTTCACTAATAAACGAGTGCCTTTTGGTATATCATAGCCACTGATAGTACAATCCTCCATCGACTCGTGTGGTACTGAGAGTGGTGCAGCCGGATATAAACGTAATGCTTCTTTAACAATAGCTTGAAGATAAACTAAATTTTTTATATCCGATTCTTGGACCCATCTGTTCTTGCCAACATGAGCGTCTAGCTCATCTTGAGCCTTTTGAAGTGATTGATAGTTGTTGAGTAGTAGAGATAAAGTCCACGTTAGAGTTACGATCGTGGTGTCTGTACCTGCCGACAGCAAAGCCTAAACAAGACAAATTCAGCAATCAGATCCACATACGAGCTCAACAAAGTGCATATAGCTTGGTTTATAACCCAAAAATAGAAACAATTTTGGAGTAATTTGATCTGAAGAAACGTACCATACATGTAGCTTTGATAGCGGTATCAGCATCAAATCCAGGCAGATCTCTGTCTTCACAAATGGAAAGCATGACATCCATGAAATCTTCTTCTTCACCAGATTTAATCTTCTTCGTTTTGTGCTCTGTTAACCATTCTTCAACAACAGAGTCCATTTCTTTAGAAACCTCCTTCATTGCTTTCTCATGGCCTCCAATGTCCAGCCATCTTAAATAAGGTAAAAAATCAGCCACAACAAAAGCTCCTAACAATTCGAAAAATCTTCTAATTGCTTTGTGAGCCTTATTTATTCCTTCGTCCTCATTACACCTTCGCCCTTTTCCGAATAACATCCTCCCCATAGTGTTCATAACTAAATCACCAATCCATTCCTTCATCTCCATCTTCACAACACCATTTAAATTATTCTTCGCCCAATTATTATAAATCTCTTTAACAGATGATTTTACCTCAAATTCTCTGATGTGTTTGAGCATCTCGATTCGCCGAGCGGAGAAAAGTTCAATTGTGGCAATCTTCCTTGTTTCTCTCCAGTAAGGACCGTAAGAACAAAGTCCAAACATAGCGTCTTTGTACCCTATAATCTCTGAAGCCATGGATTTAGGCCGGTTCGCTAGGGCTAAATCGTTAGTTGTGAAGCATTCTTTGGCTATTTTGGGATCGCTCACAACTACAACCTGATGAACTCCAAGCTTCATTCCGAAAATAGACCCGTACTTATCTGCCAAGCGGCCCAACATTTTGTGAGGCAACTGATCAGATTCAGATCCACCGAGAAGGTGAAGATGGCCGATAATAGGCCATGTTCCGGCAGCTTCAGGTACCTTTCTTCTACTACTCTGCTTTTTAGCTGAGAAAAATTGTTTGTGAAGAAAGAAAAGTGCAATAAAGAAGCTACCTAATGTAACAGCAATTAGAAAGAAATCCATGGCTAATAAAATTTATCACTAGTCTTCTCTACTGTCGGAAAATGAAAACACTCTGACCTTATATATACAGAGCTGTTCTAATCCATACTATCTTATTAGTTTTCATTTAAATTAAGACGGTGGTCTGAAAGCGTTGTCATTTTGTGTGGAAAAGATATTATGGATCCGTTCCTATTTTTGGGAGAGTTGTGCACAACTCTTATAAGGAAATATATCCATTAGACAAAAGACAAATTTGCATTGGGAATGGTGATAGTGATGGCGTGTGGACGTGGAGAGAGTAAAAAAAGCATACAAATGTCAAATTGTATTATATGACTTGGTACACTTTTGTACGCGTTACGACATGAAGTTGGTGAGCTACAACTGTTTTTTATTTGAAAAAAATTATTGACATTTCTTGAGGGGAACTATTTAAAAAAAAAAAAAAAACTTAATTTTCAAACATGAAATATTCAACTTCAAATTGAAATGAAACACTGAATACAAACAACATCGAACAAAATGCTTTTTGGTTTCTCCCTGACTAGTACCAACAATGCTTTAAATTATCTCTAGCGTACTAAAACATTTGATTAGTTGATATATCAAAATCAATGAAATTTCACGTGGAGTGATTAAGGACTCTAGTTATATTTTCCATCATATATAACACATAATCTTGATCATAATTAATTAGTCATCTAATTAAGCATTCTCCCTCTAATTTCCTTAAGCCATGGATTTCTCTCTTGCCATTACTCATGTTACTACATTTGTTATTTTACATACTTTTTGGGATTTTTGGGTAACAAAAAAGGTAAAACAGCCCCTAAAGTTGCTGGATCCTGGCCTGTAATTGGCCATCTTCATCTTTTCAGTGGATCTAATCTGCCTCACAAAACATTTGGGCTCATGGCAGACAAATACGGGCCAATTTTCATACTAAAATTTGGAGCCCATCAAGTTTTGGTGGTGAACGATAGGAAGATAGCCCAAGATTGCTTTACACTCGGAAGTCCCACATTATTGGGGGTAAAGGCAACTCCGTATCCAGGGGGACTCGAACCCAAAACCTCTGGTTAATAAAGATGAAAGAATACTTACAACTTCACCACAACCCTCGTCGGTTACTTTCAATATTTCATTTTAAAATGACATTATAATGTTTACTAATTTTTTATTTATTTTTTGGTTTAATTCCTTTTTCTTCTTCTCAATTTTTTTCTCTTAATATTTTGGAAGGCTATGCTAGCAGGAGGATCTGACACCACAGTTGTAGGCACTAACATGGACTCTCTCTTTGTTACTCAACAACCCTCATGTAATGCAAAAGGCCCAAGAAGAACTAGACATTCAAGTTGGAAAAAATACACTAGTTAACGAGTCACATATAAAAATACTTGATTTATCTTCGAGTTATTACTAAAGAATCGTTACGTTTATATCCACCTGTACCATTCTCAGTACCTCATGAATCCATGGAAGATTGCACTATTTGGTGGCTACATGCGTTTGAAATTAAAAGGCCATCTGATGAACCAATTGACGTGACTGAGAGCTTTGGTATGACTAACCTTAAAGCTACACCACTTTGATATTTTCGTTGCTCCAAGACTCTCTCCAAATTTGTATCAAATATGAAGCAATACTATTTATTGAAATTTTAGTATAAGCTTTTAAATCTATAAATGTCAAGCTTCAATGTGCATTATTTAAGTGCACGCTTTCAATTTCATTAAAGGTTCTCTTATCTTGTATATCATGCGCTAGAAAATGACATTTAATTGTGTTTTTTTTTTTTGAAAAAAAAAAAACTATTATGTGATTTTGAAGCTTGTCTAAAAATTTACACAAAATCTGTTCTTTATAAATCAAATATCTTCGATAAGTAAGTAGGTGTTTGAACATAATAATTGTACAAGATATTTTGTGAATCAAACCAAGTTGCGTAAACATTATTATTGATCCGTCAAAATTTTCATGCGTGTCAAGAAAAAAAGGAAAAGGAAAGATGTTGATCGTTTTGTAAACACTGAATGATT
The DNA here is from genome assembly GCA_029582245.1 of Solanum etuberosum. Taxonomy (NCBI): domain Eukaryota; kingdom Viridiplantae; phylum Streptophyta; class Magnoliopsida; order Solanales; family Solanaceae; genus Solanum; species Solanum etuberosum. Next base: position 24,043 of record JAJONR010011112.1, on the reverse strand, counting down.
CAATTTAGTAACTTGGACACTAGCTAGAAGATGGGAAGAATAACTAGTCATGGCCATTAAAAGAGAGGAAAAAATTCCACCAATTCCTTGCTTTTGGCATCTCCAAACGAGACGATAATAATATCGTTATTGATGAAAGATAGTGACTGATTTATCTAAGAGAAAGAACACAATATAACGATTGATAAAGTCTTGTAAAAATGTATTAAAACGTTTTTATTGATGTATATACAATTATTCATCCTAATAGATTTGTCTTTGTGGAGGAATAAATAATTCAACATATTTTTAAATGTAAGTACTAATCCTGTAAATTCTTATATCTTTTATTTTCAATTACTTATCAATAAAAATAAAAATTCTTGATTTTATTTATTTTTCTTGTCTTGGCCTATTCATAGTTAATTACTAGTAATTTCATCTGGGGACTCTTTTTAAAAAGCAGAAATACAAAAGAAAATTAAAAAAGAGAAGAGCCAATGAATGTTTGCCACGTGACAGTTAATTAACATCACACGCTAAAACTTTATCTTAAAAAAACATAATTCATTATATATAGATAGACATAATTTCAAGCTACCATCTGGCTTCTTCAACTACTGTTTGATTGGTAACGTTTTCCTTCTCACTCATTTTCTTATGACTTTAAATATTCCGACCCCACTTTTTTTATTTGTTTTTCGAGTTGATTTCTTGTATGGTCATACGTAACTCATCTAATAATAATTATTTCATAAAGTTATTTTCTTTGTTGAAAAAAATAATCATAATCAAGAAGTAATATATATATTATTGATTGAGTGATCATCTGATAAATCAATCGTTCGTTTCCAAGTATTGGATTGAATAATTGTTACCTCGATTATTCTGATCTGGTGTTCATCTTAAATTTTGGTTTGACATACAAAGAAGGTGAGTTTGAATTATCATCAGAGAAAATTAAAGATTAAATTGGAACATAGCTAGGATTAGTTACCTATTAAGTACAATTAAGAATCATTAATTATGATTTAGGTAACACTACTAAGTAGTAATAAATACTTTTTTTCGTTTACTATTCCAAATATTTTCATGGAAATTAAATAGAGTATGCACTTGAATTGTTTAGTCTTCTCTTGACTTGACTACTCAAAATGTTGAAATATTACAGAAGCAACACAGGAAAAACCAGCAAGGAATTAAAGGTGCAGATTTTGCCAAATTAAAGCAATGGATTACTCTCTTGCCATTACTTATTCTATCATTTTTCTCTACTTCATTTACATGCTCTTTGGGATTTTTAGTAACAAAAGAGGTAAAACACCCCCTAAAGTTGCTGGATCCTGGCCTGTAATTGGCCATCTCCATCTTTTCAGTGGATCTAATCTGCCTCACAAAACATTTGGGCTTATGGCAGACAAATATGGGCCAAGTTTCACAGTAAAATTTGGAGCCCATCAAGTTTTGGTGGTGAACGATAGGAAAATAGCCCAAGATTGCTTTACTACCAACGATAAGGCCTTGGCAGTAGAGCTCTTGGGCTATAACTACGCCATATTGGAGAGAAATGAAAAAAAATAGTCGTAATCGAATTACTCTCCAATCATCGTGTACAAATGTTAAGACATATTCGAGAATTCCAAGTGAAAACATCTATCAAAACAACGTACGAAAGGTGGTCGAAGGAAAAGATGAATGATTCTTCAAATTTCGTCAGAATAGAAATGAAACAATGGTTTGAGAACTTGGCCATGATGTAATGACAATTTTTTTTAAGTTACTTGGTGCATTTGTTGTAGCTACCATCACTAAGATGGTTCAATATAGGAGGATATGAGAAGGAAATGAAGACAAAATCCTAAGGAAATAGATTATATTCTTGAAAAATGGCTAGTAGAACACAAGAAAAAGAGAAGTTGTGGAGAAAATAAATGTGAGGATGATAAAGATTTCATGGATATAATGTTGTCCCTTTTTGAAGATGCAATGGATGAAGATCTTGCTGGTTTTGATGCTGATACCATTATCAAATCTACATGTTTGGTAAGTTTATTATAATCTACTCTTTCTACTTTTTATTCTATTTGTGTGGCTATAAAAGTCCGTCAATTATTAGAATAGAAAAACATCCTTGTACCATCTAAAGGATGTAAGGGTTTTACATCTTAGGTTTTGGAGCATAGTCCTAATGGTTTCACTATTATCCGACCATCTTCCAGAAAAATGTTCTATAATGGTTAGGATCAACGTGTAGACTACATTTGGAATCATTCCATTTTCATCCTTAACAGCATTTAAAATGGCCATGCGTTGGAATTCTGAGAGATAATTATCCCACCAACCCTTTAATTGGCCTGTTAACCGTTTATCTTATATAACACACTAGTACTATATATGCTATATCTGAATTTTATTAGACATATATTATATTACTCCCTTCGTGCTATTTTAAATGAGTTGGTTTGACTTGACACAGAGTTTAAAAAAGAAATAAAGACTTTTGAAACTTGTAGTCTAAAATAAGTAATAAATATTTGTGTGGTCATAAATCATTTTACTAAGGATAAAATGGATATTTTAAAGTTAAATTGTTACTTAGGGCCCGTTTGGAAATGCGATATGAAATTATGATTTGAAATAATGAAATGAAGTTGAAGTTTATTTTCGACATGTGATTTGAACTTTTTATGTTGTATGTTTTACTCATATACATAAAAACCCTATAAGTTGTAAAACTATTAAAATTGTCTCAATTCAATATACAATCTTTCCAAATAAGCACATGTTTATAAAATCGCATAATACAATACTATCACAAAGATATTCTTAAAAAATACAATATTTATTGATCAAGTGTTAATTCAATAAAAAAATAAAATTAAACATAAGTTGTGGTGTACTAGTCTTTAATATAATCATCCCACATAGTACGACCAATTTTCTCACGTTGAACTTGCATTTCTCGTTCAGATGACTGAGAAGACGAACCAACATTGTTACTTTAAGTCATTTGTTGGTCAATTTGGTTGGTAAATATATTTGATAAAAAATAATGAATTTGGTAAATATAATTGGTAAAGTAGAAATTGATTTGAAGTAATAATAAATTCTATGTTAGTGAGAATAATCATTATATATATGAGATATAAATGGTTTAAAAAGTAATGATATGAATTATAAATTTTATTTACATATGAAATAAATGATTAATATATATATATGATTTTTAGAGATTTTGAGATTTCATTTCATGAGATGAAATCAACACAAAATCGCATATCTAAACGTTGATTTCATCTCATGATTCTATATCGCATGTCCAAATACCTACTTAATATAGAAATATGTCATTTTTTGGAGACTGACTAAAAATGAAAGTATGTTATACAAATTGGGACAGTATATCTTTTCCTTTTAATCTGACATATATTATACACCATATATACTATATCTGAATTTTAGTCTTTCATTTATAAAAGTCATTATATAATTTAGTAATTTCTTTTTCCTATTTTGGAAGTCTATGTTAGCAGGAGGATCCGACACCATAATTGTAGCATTAACATGGACTCTCTCTTTGTTACTCAACAACCCTCATGTAATGCAAAAGGCCCAAGAAGAGCTAGACATTCAAGTTGGAAGAAATAAACTTGTTGACGAGTCACATATAAATAGCTTGGTCTATCTTCAAGCTATTGCTAAAGAATCGTTACGTTTATATCCACCTGGACCACTCTTAGCGCCCCATGAATCTATGGAAGATTGCATTGTTGGTGGCTATAATATCCCTAAAGGTACTCGAGTACTATTCAACTTGTGGAAGATTCAACGGGATCCGACCGTTTGGCCAGAACCCGATTTATTCAAGCGAGAGAGGTTCTTGACGACTCATAAAGATATAGATGTTAAGGGAAATCATTTTGAGTTGATTCCATTTGGCGCTGGAAGAAGAATTTGCCCCGGGATTTCGTCAACACTTGTGTTGTTGCACTTGACTTTGGCTAACGTGCTACATGCATTTGAAATTACAAGGCCATCTGATGAACCAATTGACATGACTGCAAGTTTTGGGACGAAATCTACACCACTCGAGGTTCTCATTGCTCCAAGATTGTCCCCAGATTTGTACTATTAAATATAACTTCTGTCAATGAACTTAGGTCAAGACTTTACTTATGTCCTGTGACATAACTTGTTCCCGAAACTAATTATATTGTTATGTGGTATAACTTATGTCATTGAACTTACCTTAAGGCATAATTCGGGTCATTAAACTTATGCCAATGCTTAATCAATTTTGCTTTCGAGCAGAACGTATGCCACTACACTTATTCCTTTGGACACAATTTATGCCTTGACTTATTTTATTTTGCCGCGGTGCATAGCTTATGCCTTGCGGTTTTATTTTTATTTTATCCGTTGTTAGGGATAATTTCCATCATTTTTTTATTTAAAATTTTGAAAGGTAAAAAATAAAAACCATCAATTTTAATTGCTTTGTTGGATCCTACTTTATGCTACTTAAATAAAATTTCAATCCTACTCTCTTACTATTATTTAATGCTACTTAACACCACTTATGTGATTATGTGAGAGGAAAGCATGATCAAATAGAGTTAAGTAGCATAAAGTAGGAATGAAAAAAAGGAAGAGGAAGATTGCATTTAAGTACTCCCACTATTTTATATTAACGGAATTTTTGAGGCTTTTTTCATAGTTTAAAATTATTGAATTGTTGAAAGTTTAAGATAAATGTTTAAATTATTTTTCTATATTTTCCCTTTCCTTCAATAAAGTTTGATATTTTCTAGAAGATAAATTATACTATTTACAAAGTTACATTTATAATTTCGCAAATGACAATAATGGAAGTAAAGGTTCTGTCCATTTCCTTCGGTGTAGCGTTAGATGCTTTACACGTGTCCCATAAATATTTCAATGAATTGATTTAATTATTCTTTAACCAGGGTTAATTGTTTTTACAATGGTCCTTCACCTCTTTCCAAATATTTATATTTTCATGGCCAAATAGTAATACATCGTCTTTGTCATGGCTGTCCTCTCTATTCCTTTTATATTTTTGAAAACTTTTATTTATATTCTCTTCTCTATTTGTAGCATGATTTTTAATTCAAAATAAAAGTTTTAACATAAAAATAAATAACAAGTTTTTGAAAATTCACTTTGTAAAAAGAGGGACAACAACGCAACACATAAATATTGAAAATCTCAACCTTCTTCAACATTGAAGAAAAAGACACAATATTTTTGTTGATCTCTCAATGCGCAGAAAGACAATATATAATTCCTAACACAATTTTTAATTACAGCCTAATTTAATTATCCAGTTTCACTAAAGGAAAAATCGTGACAAAGTCTTATGAAAAAATCATCAAAAACAGTTGATAATAATTTCCAATTGTTTGTGAAATTATTTCGTTGTACCATGTCTTCCTCCTTAAACACTATTAAGAGATAGGTTTTTTTTCTTTTTCTTTTCAAATATTAAGAGATAGTAGCTTTTAACCCTAGCTAAAGAATAAAACAAATCAATCCACTGAAATATTTATGGGACACGTGTAAAACATCTAATGCTTCACTGGAGGAAATGAACAGAACCTCTACTGGACAGGAGCCGTTTCCAACGTTTTTCTTAGTAGTCTGCGTTGCTTTACAAATTCATTTAATATAAAATAGAAGGACTATTATTCAGTAGCGTTATGTAAGAGGAGAACAAGATAAATTAGGAGATTGATTAAGTACATGTTATTAAGTAGAACTCACTCTATTTTTTATTTTTTTAACTTAAAAGTCATTTAACTTTTTGACTTATTATTATTTTTTGACTTAAAAACTATTTTTTTTTTCAACCAATCCAAACGGGCTCTAATTATATAGAGTTGAGTAGCATAAAGTAGGAATAAGGAAGAGGAGGAAGACCTTTTAAGTACCTATCAAGTAGTATCGTTAATTATGATTTTATGATAGTAGTGTTAGGTAACACTAATAAGTAGGAATAAGTACTTCTACTGTTTCACTATTTCAAAAATAAATTATTATTTTTTATTTGTTACTTCTTTATATTGTACTCTTTCAACATTATGTACCATATTACATAAGCAACACACCAAATTGAGGAAAAAACAGCAAACCGTTCTTTCAAATTAAAGCAATGGATTTCTCTCTTGCCATTACTTATGCTACTACATTTATTATTTTTCTCTACTTCATTTACATGCTTTTGGGGATTTTTAGTACCAAAAAAGGTACAACACCCCCTAAAGTTGCTGGATCATGGCCAATAATTGGCCATCTCCACCTTTTCAATGGATCTAAGATGCCTCACAAAACTCTTGGTCTCATGGCAGACAAATATGGGCCAATTTTCACAGTAAAATTTGGATCCCATCAAGTTGTGGTGGTGAACAATAGGAAGATAGCCCAAGATTGCTTTACTACCAACGACAAGGCCTTGGCAAGCCGGCCTAAATCGTTGGCACTAGAGGTCTTGGGCTACAACTATGCCCTTTTTGGTATGGGCCCTTACGGCCCATACTGGCGAGAAATGAAAAAAATAGTTGTACTCGAATTACTCTCCAATCATCGAGTACAAATGCATCGACACATTAGAGAATTCGAAGTGAAAACATCTCTCAAACAAATTTATGAAATGATGAATGGTTCTCCAAATATTGTGAAAATAGAAATGAATCAATGGTTCGAGAACTTGACCACGAACGTTATTGTAAGAATGCTTTTCGGTAAAGAACATGATTTTGAAGTAGAGAGGACTAGAAAAGCAATTCGAACTTTTTTGAATTTATTTCGTGTATTTGTTGTTGCTGATTTTATGCCATCACTAAGATGGTTAGATATAGGAGGATATGAAAAGGAAATGAAGGAAAATGCTAAGGAAATAGATTATATTCTTGAAAAATGGCTAGTAGAACACAAGAAAAAGAGAAGTTGTGGAGAAAATAAATGTGAGGGTGATAAAGATTTTATGGATATAATGTTGTCTCTTTTTGAAGATGCAATGGATGAAGATCTTGCTGGTTTTGATGCTGATACCATTATCAAATCTACATGCTCGGTAAGTCTATTTTAATTGAACTACGAGGATATTTTCAATACTTCTCGCAGATTTACTAATATTTTTTTCTCTCTCTTTTTTTTTCTTCCTATTTTGGAAGGCTATGTGGGCAGGAGGATCTGACACCATAGTTGTAGCACTAACATGGATTCTGACTTTGTTACTCAACAACCCTCATGTAATGAAAAAGGCCCAAGAAGAATTAGACATTCAAGTTGGAAGAACTAAATTTGTTGACGAGTCACATATAAATAACTTGGTTTATCTTCAAGCTATTACTAAAGAATCGTTACGTTTATATCCACCTGGACCACTCTCAGTCCCTCATGAATCCATGGAAGATTGCATTGTTGGTGACTATATTATCCCAAAAGGTACTCGAGTACTATTCAACTTGTGGATGATTCAACGAGATCCAACCATTTGGTCAGAACCTGATATATTCAAGCCAGAGAGGTTCTTGACGACTCATAAAGATATAGATGTTAAGGGAAATCATTTTGAATTGATTCCATTTGGTGCTGGAAGAAGAATTTGCCCCGAGATTTCCACAACACTTGTGTTGTTGCACTTGACTTTGGCTAACGTGCTACATGCATTTGACATTACAAGGCCATCTAATGAACCAATTGACATGTCTTCGAATTTGGGGATAAAAGAGACACCACTTCAGGTTCTTCTTGCTCCAAGATTGTCCCCAGATTTGTACTACTAAATATAAACTCCTTGTTAGTAAACTCTAAATAAAAAATATGTCATTTAACAATGTACACCATTGAAACGTACACTTTTTAATTTATCGAAAAATATAGCATAATTATAACCTTAATTTACTGGAAAAGATCAACGTTTCATTCAAATAATAAAGATTAGAATTCAAGCGTGGAGTAAGGTGAACTTCGAGTGGAGAAGATTTGAGAATTGTCAATCCAAAGCTCTCACTCATATCAATTGCTTCATCTGAAGGCTTCTCAATTTCAAACCCCTGCAGCAAAACAGCTAACACATATTGCACAACTTGAAGGGCGAACGAAACACCGGGGCACATTCTTCTTCCACTGCCAAACAGAATCAACTCAAAGTGATTGCCCCTTACATCGACATCTTGGTGAGTTGTCAAGAACCTCTCTGGCTTAAACTCGTGCGGATTTGGCCATATTTTAGGATCGTTATGTAACTTCCATACGTTCACTAATAAGCGAGTCCCTTTTGGTATATCATATCCACTAACAACACAATCCTCAATCGACTCGTGGGCTAGTAAAAGTGGTCCCGGTGAATATAAACGTAACGATTCCTTAACAATAGCTTGAAAATAAACCAAGTTATTGATGTTGGATTCTTGGACCCATCTGTTCTTACCAACATGAGTGTCTAGTTCATCTTGGGCCTTTTTTAATGCTTCGTAATTGTTTAGGAGTAGAGATAAAGTCCATATCAGTGTTACGATTGTGGTATCGGTACCTGCCGATAGCATAATCTACCAATCCAAAACCAAAAATTTCAGCAGTTTATATCACAAAATATGGTCATAATGAGTGAAAATATAATGTGTCCTATGAACACTATTTATTGCTGTATTTAGCAATTCTTAGAGCTCGTTTATTCATCCAATATGAAATCATGAGATCGAGTTGAAGTTTTGTTTGGATATTTAGAGTTTTTGTGTTGTATATTTTCTCATAAACATAAGAATTTCATAAGTTGTAAAACTATTAAATAGTTCCAATTATTTATTCAATCTTACCAAATAAATAAAAATTTATAAAATCGCATAATAAATTATTACAAAGCCATTGTGGTCCGTCTTATTCACTCATTATAGATGAATTTTTATTTTTTTTATTAAACATTAAAGTAGTAGTAATAAATTTGGTTGATAAATAAATTTGATAAAAAATAATGAATTTGATGAATATATATGATAAAATAGGAATTGATTTAAAGTAACGATAAATTTTATGTTGGTGAGAATAATAAATTTTAAAAAGTAATAATATAATTATAAATTTTACTTACATATGAAATAAATGGCTAGTAGATATAAATGTGTGGTTATTTTAACAAAATATAAACTTGTGGATCAATTTTTGTGTTTAAAAAATCCCAAATCATGATTTTTGGAGAATATAAATTCCATCTTATGATATGAAATCAGCGTGAAATCGCATACGCTGATTCCATCTCACGATTTCATATCGTGATATGATACTGCATGGGCAAACGCCTACTTAGTTTCAACATCTGCACGTGACTACCAAATTTAAACAACATTTTTATTGCATCTTGATGTGTTTTAATTAGGAACGTAACTAATAACTTACCATACAAGTAGCTTTGATAGTGGTATCAGCATGAATATTTTTGTCTTCACAAATGGACAACATGATATCCATGAAATCATCTTCATCCCCTTAATTTTCTCTTTCTTGCTAACCAATCTTCAACAATAAAGTCAATTTCTTTAGCAGTCGCTTCTCATGGCCTCCAATATCCAACCATCTTAGATAAGGTAAAAAATCAGCCACCACAACAATTCAAAAGTCTCCGTATTGCTTTGTGAGCTTTACTTTTTTGTTCATCTTCGTAACAGGCGGATTTAAGATTTAATCTTTATGGTTAAACATTCTTTGAAAATATAAGCACAAAACATGATACTTGTACTATTACTTAATAACATAAATACAAAATTATATTGTACTCCAAATAGCATCTTGATCATAGTGTTCATAATTAAATTCCCAAACCATTCCTTCATCTCCATCTTGACAACCCCATTTAAATTACTACTACTATTATTATAAATCTCTTTAACAGCTGATTTTACTTCAAATTGTTTAATATTTTTGAGCATTTCGATTCTCGTATAAGCTGAGAAAAATAGTTTGCGAACATAGAAGAAAAGAAAGAAGGAGATAGCTAGTGTAAGGGCAATCAGAGAGAAATCCATGGCTATGGTTAATTTGTTAAGTAGTTAGGCTTCGTTTCAATTTATAGTATTTTTTGAATAGTTTTTAAATATTTTAATTTTAAATATTATTTTATTTAATTTTTAAGAAACAAGTAAAAGCAAATTCATGAGTACATTTTCTAAAAATAATTACAGACGTGGGCCTAAAATGGCCCACTCTTGGATTGAAAAATTATCCACCATAATGGTGAAAGTTAAATACCAACGTGTAACTTCCAGAACTTTCCAATGGTGAATAAATATCTCATTAGTTTATGTGCTAAATATGTATCTTTTCGATATTATTATTTATATCATATATTTTAATCTCCAAATACATGTATCTCCAATACATGCTAAGAAAATACATTTTTGCTTCATTTTTAGTGTGAATCTTAGACATTATTAGTTGTTAATTAGTTCTCTTGAATTACGATTTACAAATTTGGTTGAGAAAAGAAATATGCAAAAAAAAAAACTCAATTTTTTGTAAACTAAAGATAGAGATGTTAATTAAATGGATGTTTAATTATACAAAACTATTAAATATAATCAAATTTGTGAGAAGGTTCAATTAGGATAAAAATAAAGGAAGATCCTTTGAGATAGTTTGATCATATCTTACGCGGACACCAAATGCACTGATTCATAAATATGAAATCATAGTGAGTGAAGATTTATTAAAAAGGAACAAGATAAACCTATAATAACATACACTAAAGTTGTCATGAAGGTTAAAAAATTTTTTGGGATCCTTACAAATTTAGCGAAATATGCCATACAATTGTAGAAAAAAAGAAAGTTATATAAGCGATTCATATTAGTTGAGAATATATTTTAATCATGTTAGCACTTTAATTTCTATTCGTCTTATACATTAATTTCTAGGAATATAAGTGCGGAAAATTTAATGACCTTCTATTACTTCTTATTTTATTTAATTATTTTTGGTTCTATAATATATATTTACCCGAGATGAATGTGATTGAGTAATATGATCACTAATCTGGGGTCCATCCCCATGTGCCAAACTTGATAAATCTCACAATGTCAAAGGTTGGCAAGATTTGGAAGATATTGGATATATATGTGCCAATTTACCTGGTTGATTTTTTTCAGCTTTCTTTGAAGTCAAATGTTGGTAAGCTGTGAAGAAGAAAAAATTTATTTTTCTTCTGTAGTATATTTGGAGGCTACTTCATTTGTCCTCTATAAAAGGGAGGGTCATTCTTCATTTTCAAACACACCAAAAACAAAGGAGAGAAAAGAAGAGTGAGGCATCACAGAGGGAATAGTCTGTGAGGAAAAATAGAGAGTGTGAACAATATTGTAGTGAGGTGGAAAAATCAAAAGTGGGTTATTTTTTTTGAGTGTGTAGTGGTCTTTCGAGTTTTTACCCAGACCTACAAGTGTAAAAATCCTTATTATAGTGATATCAGTTGCTCCTCTAGGCTCGTGATTTTTCCCTTATTTAGGAAGGTTTCCACGTAAAATTTTGATTTCATTATTACTCTTTTTTTAGTTCTTGTTGATTAATCGGATTGTTGTGTTCCACTTTTATTGCTATCATTACTGCAAATATTATTTCAATTGTGGGTTTATTCCCAACAACTAAGACCTCATATATCCAATCACAATTTATTTAAAATTGAAATGTAATTGTTAATTTATATTTTAAAACAACCACAAAGAAGCTATAAAAAGAAATTAAAAAGATAAAAGACAGGAATAGTCGTTAGTGCTATTGTCATTTCATGTTTTTTTTTTCTTTTCTATCTGGTGTTTGGTATTCATATTGAAACTTGGTTATTTTGAATCGTGTCGCGTAGAGCCTCATTCAGAGAAAATGCTTTTATCAAGGATTTTTCCATGCCCAAGACTCGAATCTGAGACCTCTGAATAAGAAAGAAGCCTCATCCGCTACACTATATTTGTTGATGGTCATTTCATGTTAATGGCTATATACCTTGATTATTATTTTGGTGTACCAGAACAGATATTTCTTTAAATTGTTTCCACTCATTAATTTTCCATCAAAGAAAATCTTATAGAGAAAAATGATACATATTCTCAGTGGAAGGAAATCATTAGACACATCAAATTTGTCATCTAACTTTACTTAAAATGATTTAGCAAAATCAACTAAAAAAGCTTTAACCTTTTTTGGTCAAGACAAAATTGAACCATATTCCTGCAATCACTTACAGAAAAAACTATAGTCTAATAACTAGGTCAACTTAATAAATTTTAATTACTCTACATAATCCAAATTATTTAACACTTGAGAAGATTCAAATCATTTGAGGATGATCCAGCTTGTCCCATTTTCCAGCTTGGTCTTCCTAGTGTAAATTCAAGATCAAGAAATGTATCATTTGAAGATGAGTTATTGGCTGTCTCAATTCCATCCATCTGCATAAATCCAATTAATATAAAATTAATACTCATACTAATTTAATTAATTACCTCTATGTTCCAATAATTAATTAATTAATGTAACTTACATTTGTGTATATGTGAGGATAATTAGCAAATGTCCTTTCTCTATTTGAGTGACTCCATGCATTTGTCTGATCAGGCATGAATGATGAAGGATCCCTGATAATTTATTTAAGATAATTAAACAAGTTAGTAAGACCAAAGAAGATCAATTAGGGTTTTTGTTAGACTCATAGAGATTAATTAGGTGTGAACATGCGTTTTCACCAATGAAGACATAAATGGCATGTTAGGATTATAATGGCCTTAAGAGAATTTAATTAGGTAATACGTTTTACAAATTTAGCTAGGGAGACTAATTATGGTGTGATGGTATCGATAAGATCTCTCCACCCTTAATTAAAAATTAATCGAGTTCGGGCCTTAAAATGGTCAATCAAGAGTTTTACCCCCTGAGAGGGTATATATTTCCTTAGATCTAATTAACTGAGAGAAGTGTTTAATGCTCCAATGACTAATTAGTTATGATCATTAATAAATAATTGATGTATTTGTCATGATTAGCATACATTCTACCTCTTTAGACTTTACATATCGACGAAAAACCTTAGTAGCTCAGTTGGTTGGCTATCTGAACTTCCACCTTATTGGTAATGATTCGATTCCCCGCATGGTAATCCCCTTTCCATTTTTCTTCCCCTACCCACATTTTTTTTCTTTTAAAAAAAGAAGAAGGAATTTTACATGCATATCGAATAACATTGGATTTGCTGTGGTTATTGTTGGCATGGCCGTCCATGAATGAAGTCAACAAAGTCGATCCAAAAAGAAGATTGAATTAATATAATAGGGACTCGTATAATCATATATTATATGGGGTAAATACAGGACCCCCCTACCACTACAATTTGGAGATTTGAGCCAAACGGACTAAAATTTGACTTTTTAGAAGCAAAAAAGTACTCACATATAGAGATAGGTGCTTAAATTAACCCCTCTTCCCAATAAAAACAAGTGCTTTAATTTACTTTCAAAAATAAGCTAGTAGAGTATCCATATGATTTGGCAGTTTAATTACCAATTAAATTTAATTTGTTTTGGAATATTTGAATCAATGTATTTTTAATTTTAAATTATCTAAAGTGTGTGTTTTTTGGCCCTTTATGTAGGATTGCATTTAGAAACTCCAGTAGGAAGGGAAAACTCGCTCCCTAACAAAGGCAACTTCATACTCAAGAACTCGAACACGAGACTCTGATTAAGAATGAAGGAGTACTTTCCAGTTCATTACAACCCTTATTGATAAATATGAAGTATGATATCACAAAGGCTACAATCAAAATTTATTAATAAATGAGAGATGAAAAGTGTGAGATTTTACTCGATATATCGTTGTTGATAGGATTTTTTTTCAGTGTAGTGTTAATTAAGTTTGGCTTTTAAAAGAGATGAGTAGTCGTTTAGACAAATAATCTCATAAGTGACAAATAATATGAATTGGGATAGTAATAAATACGACTACTAGATTTTGAGTTCCTAACTTTACAGTACTAGCAAATAAATAGGATTTCACACACGTTAAGTTCACTAATCTCTGTACCTAGCTAGAAGACCTTATTCATTACATTCCCCAAGCTCAATGTACTTGGAACTATTGAGTATTTAATCTCATCCCCCCCACCCCTTATAATATTACTTTCTCTGTTTCATAATGTTTGGATATTCTGTCAAGAAAATTACTTACTTCTAAAAAATAAGATGTTTTTTTACTAATTTATCCTAATTAATAAATACCTTGATGATAAGATGTTTTACTTATTTTTGAAATAAAATAAAAAAATCATTTATTATGAAACGAATTGAGTAACAATGAGAAACACCATTATGTACATAAATAAATTCCACGGTCAAGGCATTTTTGGTTGTGCATGTCTGCTTCCCCCTCCAATTGATTATTAATTTATCCACATGATGCTATTAATTACTTCACATAGTATACTATATATAACTATATATACCTGCCTTAAAACAGTTGTCCACAATACTATATTTAGTACTTATTACGATACGTGTTTAAGAATTCGTTAAATAAGAAAATAGCAACTAACAATTTTTATCGTTTGATAGACAACTTCTACCATTAAATTTATTTAATGATAGATTATCTATTACTAATAAGTTATTTAACGACAAATTTCATTATTGAATGATATACCTAGGTTGGTCCTTATCTTTTTCATATGCGTACATGTCAGTAACCCATTAATATATATAGTAGAGTAGTAGCTTGTTTTCCGATTTGTAATGATGGAAGATATGAAAATGTTTGCAGCATATAAAATAATTTCAAACAAATCCAGAAGATAATAAAAAATCATATAGTTGCAAATGCACTCACCTCATATGAGACATATTTTGTGATATGGTACTTGGTTGTGATAATGCATCAATCTCCTCACAAGATTTTTCATATTCATCATTATTAATCCCATTGTTTTGGTTCAAAAATATAGTAATTTCTCCCTGCACTTTAGCTGCAAATTAACAAGCAAAGAACATGAATGAATTAGCGATAGACAAATTCTATAGTAATTAAACAACAATACTCACCCCTAATCCGATTTAGCATCGGATTATCAAAAGATTCTAATAGCTAGGAGCAATTTAGCAACGAAGTTAGTTTTATGAAAATACAAAATTTCAAAGCTTGCAAACAAAAAGAATGATGGAAGTGACAAGTACTATGGGCTCCCTTTAGGATATGAAAAAATCCAAATATATTACCTGTAGCTTTGTCAGTGCTCTTCACTGTTCTATACATCTGCATGAAAACCCACATAAAAAGAGTATTAGATGAAAAAGTCTACATTTCTAAGATTACTTCTTTAGATGCATTTTTGTCCTAACCCCTTTGTACTACAAATTCTCCAACACCCCACCCCCACCCAAATATTTTTCACATGGATTTTTGCAGTGTAAAAATACAAAATATCCATAGCAATCAATTAAAGAGATCCAATTTTTCTTCTTACATTCAAAAAACTATTGATTAGAAAATAATTTTAGTAGCTCAGTTGGTTAGTTACGTACCTGTAGATGACTCTTCACATGAGCTAAGGTTAGATCTTTCACATTCATCAACTCTAGCACGGATTTTGGTGTTGCTCCTATAAAATTAAAAATTAAAAATTAAAATTTGGGTTTATTTAAACAACAGCTATATGAATTCTCACTGTTCAACTTACGTTCATGTCCACCTAGGAGCTGAACGGCATGAACAAAATGAGCATGAAGAGTTGAAGTCCATCTCATTCTAGGAGCTCTAACGCTTCTTTTCACTCCACTAATCAATCTCGAACTTCTCTTGAACTCGCGCCCGTATATTTGTGGCTGATAATGGTATTGAAAATGTCTGCCTATCGGTACTTGTGCGAACCCTAAACTTAGGGTTGGTTCAAAAGACGGAATTAAAGGAAGATTAAACGCTTTTTTGATCTCCGGATGAAAAAAACCGGTATTTTCATGGCTCAAATCGCTTCCTCCACTAGCACTACTACCGGAATCTGTCGTGGAATCGAATCTCACCGCTTCTTTAAACTGATCACTTTTTAAAATACATGACGGTAAGCTGATCTGTAAAGAAAGATCAGGGACCGTTGAAAGTACTGTGTCCGTCATATCGATTTTGAACTGAAAAAAGGCAAGTTTTTCTTGAAAAGAGAGAAAATCAAAGCTTAAAGGTTTGTGTGTTGTGATTATATCATGAGTACTTTATGATTTGCATGTATTCATGTGTATAAAAAGGGAGGGTTCAGAATAGGCTTTTTGTTAAAGAAAAAGGTATATAGGGGTAAGAACATAAAAGTAGAAATGTGAAGAAGAATAATAGAGACTATTTGTAATCTCTAGTCAATATAAAGTAATAGGTTTTCTTGGGAGTTTGAATCTGAATAAATTAAAGCAAAAGGAATTGTATTTAAGAATAGAGAAAGAAGGATCAATATTACACCTTTAATTAATTTCGTATATGTGTGAGTAAATGTTTGTTTGGACTTTGGGAACAAAGAATTAAGTGGTGGGGGGCCAAGGGCCAACGTGCCCGAATTTAACTATTTATATGAAATTTTTCTGAGTTCGATCGAACGATTGAACTCATATCTTATCATCGAGTTATTTTAAAAACTTAATATGTATAAGTAGATTTTACTTCATAATTTGAATAGTAAAATAAATTTGATATTAAAAATCTAATAAGTTGAATTCATTAAATTTAAATTCCGACTTAGGTGTGGGGTCATTAGTTTTGCAATTGGGAAAATGGTGTGTTGTATTCTTTGGAGGGAATGGTTGGAATTCGAGAAAACAAATTAGTGTACTGTTCAATGGAATATTGGGAAAGGAATTGCTCTTTATCATATACACACATTCTCTTGTTCTCTCTCAAGTGTCCATTGATTGTAACCTACTATTATTAAAATTTTCATATTTTTTTTTCTCTCTCCTGTTTTTATTTTTGCTGTTTTTTAGGTATTTTTCTTGAATTAGTATATTCCATCAATAATTTTGTGAAAGAGGCTTGAGTGACTCTCGCAGGCCAAAATATCCATTTGCCTCCCAATAATTTTAATTTCTGTCATTTAGGAAAAAAATGTATAGTCATGTCTTGTTCGTTTCGTTTAATATAAGACTTTTTAAATGTATAGTCTTTACATGTGTTATAATATTTTGATATAGGTATTAAAAAAATTATTTAAGGTTAAAATATGAAATTATTTAAGTCATTTTCAACTTTAAAGAAATGTTCTTTTGAACTCAACGGAAAAAAAGAAAGAGAAAGAGACATATATGCAAATATTCTTTTTTTTGAAAACTAGGAAGAGTATCGGTTGTCAAATATTCTTTTTTTTCCTTACACATAAAAATTATTTTAAATACGTTGTCTTTTTGTGTAATATTTTTCCCTTCTCTCTAAATTCTACAAACGAGTTTTTTTTTATATTCATAGATTTTTTTTGACTATTTTTTTTTTGGTATAGCCATAATGGAAAACATAAAATCATGATTATTAATTAGGCAAGAATTTTAAGTTGACGCAGTGAAATACTACCCCCACAACTCCAAAAATTCCACACAATATATAGTAGATGCATGCACAAAGCCAGGTTAAAATGGGAGTCTTTAATACTCCCTCCGTTTCAAATTAAAATCAATTATCGTGTTTCTTTTTTACACATTATTTAAAAAGTATTAATTTTGATTATCTTATATTTATTTATGTTTTTAAATATATATTTTTAGAATATGTATTTTATTTATTTGTCATCATCCCATAATTGATAAATTATTTAAACAAATTGTCTTGAATTTCTAAAAGGGTAATGCCAGAAAATTTGGCCAGAAATTTAAAAAGTCTATAATATCCTTTTTATTTTAAAATAAACTGATCTTTTTTCCATTTTTTAATTAAAATGTATTTAAGTTAAAAGGGTAAAAATGTTCAAAAAGATAAAATAACATAGTGTTATTTTACCTTTTTGGCCAAAAGAACTTTTCCTTTCTAAAATAACAATCAATTAAAAATAATTATTATTAAAAATCACGACAGATGATTTAAGACATAAAACGTTCTCAATGCAACATCATGACATATTGATTCATAGAAATTACTAATAATAATAATAATAATACCTCTGCAATGCATTGATACCTTACAATTATTCCTCAATCTATCCATCTTTATCACACTGCAATATACTCAACGAAAAGAATAGTAATGACATTCATACTTTGACTTTTACACAATATTGGATACATCTAATTTTGCATATTCATATGCTCCATAAATTCTTAAATTAATTCATATGCCCCATAAAAAGAATAATTACATTAAAATGCTGTCTTGAACATTTATATATCTACTACATATCTATCAAATCCGTCTTACAAAAATATTTATTCATATTCGATGTTTGAATTAAATAAATCGATGAATTTAATATATATTTTTTAGAGTTCTAACGTTGGTGTACACGTGGTAAGTTTGCAGAAATAAGGGGATTTTATTATTTGTGAGAAAAGAGGAGAGAATAGGCTGGAGTGTCAGAGGGGTGGTTAGGACTTTCGGCGACACCGGCGCTTCAGTCCCACATGTATCTTATTCAACGCCCCTACTCATTTTTCATATACGATTAGTATCTTTCAACTAACCTTTCCATTAACATATCAACGATAATAATAGGTAAAGTCTGATGAGATTATAATGTATGCAAATTTTTTCCCTAGTTATAACTCTGCTAGTGAATTTTGCTTAATCCTCATGAAATCACTATATTTGAGACAATCTAAAAGGTTATTTGTGTTTTTACTTCTAGACTTCTCGTACTACATATCCCCTTTACTCAAACTACGTTAAGATAATAGCTCTCGTACCTTACTACTCAAAAGTGGGTGCTTAAAAGTCATATTATTGATAAGGGATAGCAAGGAGATGTATTTTCTGATCATATTCATCGCCCTCTCGATGCTTACACGAAATTCGTTGCGATAAAATAATGAATAAGGTATTCGCAAACAAATTATTATTTATGAAATAAAATGATCATCACTTTTGTTTTGATTCATTTTGATTGAAAAAGAAGAAGATGCATATGGTTGTGTGCATATAAAGGGAGGTCCAAAAAGGCAAATACACTTGAGTTTAAAGGGAGTAGAATTACATATAGAAAATTGATTGGAGTAATGTTTTGAATAGGCAACACCAATATTCCCTCTCCGTGTCCAAATATTCCCAAGTATTGGACTTACTTGTCTATTGTCGAGCCCTTCTTCTTGGCCAACCAAACATTATATTATAAAAATAGCAAAGAGAGTAATGCCATCCATATTTCTTATAGCCAGTTGACATCCTCCTTCCCTATTACTACTTGTTTCTTTTCACCTATTTTTTTTATTCTAGTTTACCCTTTTTAAGAATATCATCTATTATTGTTGTTGCTATTTTTTGGATTGACATTTTGGTGTTATGCGTTCATGCAAGGTTTGAGAAAGGTCGTTAATTCAAGAAGTGTAATTTAGATACCCTATCCCGATACAGGTATTATTGGTTGATTATATGGTCCGAACTTGTGAACTATAGGTCATACGATTATAACTTATCGTAAGATAGCTCAGCACACAAAATATTCAATGTTCTCATATGAAAGGTCGGTCGCGATCTAACATAAACAGTTGAATTCCACAGCTTAAACCTATTGTGTATTAGTACACGATCAACTTTAATGTTGCTATAAGGCTACCTTCAAAAAAAAAATTAAATAAATAATGTGCGGATTGAATGAAAAAATTGGATATAAAAACTACGACATGTTAATGTAATTATTCTTTTAATGGACTTGAGATGATTTGGTTGATGAAGTACGTCACCCAAAATAGATTCTGAAAAATCAATATATTTGAAAGTTTTTAGCCAATCAAAATTCATATTTTTGG
Organism: Solanum etuberosum; assembly: GCA_029582245.1. Classification (NCBI taxonomy): domain Eukaryota; kingdom Viridiplantae; phylum Streptophyta; class Magnoliopsida; order Solanales; family Solanaceae; genus Solanum; species Solanum etuberosum. Next base: position 4,094 of record JAJONR010011112.1, on the reverse strand, counting down.
AAAATCTTTCGAGATTTTTCACATCCAAACGCCTTAAAATTCAATTTAAACAACTTTGATGATGATAATAAATTGTAATAATAATAATAATAATAATAATATATGTGTACGTGGGGTGTGTGGGTGGGGGTGGGGGGTTATAAAAGGGTTGATTTGTTTAATAATAGAATAGGGTGGAGAAAGCAGGGAGGGTCAGCGCCTGATGCGCTCTAGATTCTCCGGGAAATGAGAATTTTCAACCTTATTATATAACTCTTATCTCTCTTCATTTATATTCTTCTCTATCTGTCTTTTTCTCTCCCGATCCTCTCTGTTGGATTACCCATTGCAAATATTATTTTATTAATTACTACTTACTATAACATTAATTTATTTTATTTTTGTTATAGTTATTAAATATCCTAATTAATAATATATTACGTACCTCTGGTCAACAAAAAAAAATTAAATTGCTTTAAGCTAATATTCCATATTTATTCTTTACTTTTGTCTCATCTCATCACACCTAACCCCTCTTTCTCTTGTTCTAATTCTCATTCATATGTAATTAATAATTTGAAGTTGTGTAATTGTACATCTTTTTTAAATTATTATTATGGTCTTTAATTCGAACGGTATAAGGCAAAAATCATTCATATTTAAATAAAAATAATTTTAATTTGGACCACATGCAAATTTAAGAGGTCATCCGATAAACGTTATTACTTAAAGTAAGAATATAGCAAAGTGGCCTCTAAGAGATACAAAAGGGTTTTCAGATCTCTTAAGCATGTTCTTTATTTCATAGACCTAAGTAAATAATAACTTAATATGGAATTAATTAATCCCAAATGCATAAAAGGGAAAATAATTAAATTAATTAATTAATTAATTAATTAAATAGTCGATTTTGTAACAACATGGACGGTCAAGCATCAAGGACATGACTCATCACTCATCAAGTATTAGCTTCATAGATACTCCATTATTCACACTACTAATTAATAATTAGATATAGTTTTTTTTTTTTTTTATAATCTTGGTATTTGAACTAGCTTTAGCGCACCTCAACTAATTCTATGAGATACTTGCAATCCCCCTACCAACAACAGGTCCATCAGGGTTAAGACATGTGGAAATAAATCACTTAGCTGTTGTTGTATCTGTTGAGATTTGAATCTGAAACTTGATGGTTACGTTCTCAATCCACTTCATTAACCACTAGATCACGCCCTAATTAAACTAATAACCAGCTATATTTCATCTTTTTGTCGTTAACAAGTTAAACTATAGTGCTACTTGAACACAACAACTTAAAATAATGAGAAGAATAATAGTTCTTCTATAGTTATTCGTAAATGGGGGTACGTTAGAATAATATTATATTACATATTGAGAGAGCTAGTACGTAGAGACATGTTTGCTTCGAAGTTTGAATAGAATCACACCATATAATTTAATTATACTATATGTTATATTATTTCTTCCCAAATCCCCTTAGGAGTACAGAATAGAAGACAAATAAGAAAGAAAGGAATCAGCGGAATCAACGCCGTTTCGACTGACGTGTATCATGAGCCACGACATTGCCACCTTTAAAATATTAGCCATTAAAATATAAAGGAAAATTAATTATATTAGTCCTTCGAATATCAATAAATTCTAATTTTAGTTAAACACATTTAACAAGGAGCGGAGCTAGAAGGTTAGGTGCGTGTTTGTTGAACTCAGTAACTTTAGTTCAAATTTTGTATTTGTATTGATAAATCAACTAGATAAGTTTATTACACCTGATATCACTATTTTAGAATTCAAAATCCAAAACTTTATAGGGGAACTTACATAAATTCCACTAGTTTAGGTGCTAACTATTTAGATACACTCTAGTTTGCAATATTACGTATCTTACCAGATTTTGGTGCCTCCAAATACGTCCAGATACATGTATCTCAAATACATGAGGTCAAATTTAGGTGTAATTTATTCTAGATACATTATTGTATCTGCATGTATTTGGGATATATAGCGAATCTCGCTCGTCTCCCTCGCCTCTCTCACATCTCGCTCGCCGCTCTCCCGTGTATCTAGTATCCCAGATACATACAAATATACATGTATTTTATATGTATCTAGTGTGATTCGCATGTATCTGGGATACATATGAATCTCACTCGCCTCTCTCCCTATTTTTGTGTATCTAGTAACAAAAATACATGTATTTAAGTGTAAGATACATAAGAAACTTTTAATTAGTAGTAAAATACGTAATATTTTGAAAGTATAAGTAATAATAATAAATATTAATGCAGTATGTCTAATTATATAGTTTTTCCTAATTTATATCATGGACCAAGTTCTACGTGTAATTCAAATCAAAGGTCCATTTCGTTTTTGTCTTTACAATGTAAGTGTACATGAGGCTACTAGTCTAAATTATTTGATTTGTAGTAGTATTAATTTTGAATATTGTGGAATGGTATGGGGAGTAGAAGAGATAAGAAAGAAAAGACAGTCAAAAAGGGGTACACAAACAAACATAAAAAAGGTTCAATAATTGAGAAGCTAAAAATAGGGTAGTTCATCGCTTTCAATAACAAACATTTTGATAGCAACATATATGCATTATTCTACCCCCACCCACCCACCCCTAGTACTGCATGTGTACGTATTTTCAGTAGTTGTTCTCAACTACTCGACACTCTAGCTACATTTCATCTTCCGTGAGATGTGACAGATTCAAAATTTTAATTTAACGAATTCAACTTTTATAAGTATCTTACACAATTAAATCATCAAAAGAATAAAAAATAGTAATTTGTTCATAATAGGTGAAACTAGTTATTCAAAAGATATAAATAGAAAAGTTGTTATTGGAATTATGTTGATAGTGTAAAACAATAAGCATGATAAATCTAATCATTTATAGAGTACAATATAATGGCTGTTAATTCAGAACGAATTTATGGAACATATGGGTCGATCACACTTTATAGCAATATTTATAGCTACTACTGCCTCTCTCATTGTATAACTTTTTATGACTAGTCAAAATTACTTTCTTCGTCCTAATTTATAGTATATAAATGTCATTTTTCTATAACGAGAAAAAAATTTAATTTTAATTTTATTTCTTATAAAATAATTTATAGTCATACCAATGCCTAAAATTTATTTTATACCACAACTTTTAGCTCTCCGATAGTCATTTTGCTTAGATTGGGTGTTGAATCGCTATTCTTTGTCTAGCAAGGTTTGTTGATACTTCATTGTCTTGTTGACTATAAATCTAGTCTACACACAATGAATTGCTTTGTTTATGGTGTATCCTGGTTTCGTCAGTCTCACTTGCTCATTTGTTGGATAGACTGAGACTAAATTGATAGAGCATATGATAATTGGTCGTTAGTAATCCGGTTCAAAGCGTGATTTAAAAATCTTCTTTTTTTTATAAAAAGAACTTTAGACCTAATTAAACATGCCAAATAAATTGAAACAAAAATTAATAATGATTACGTTGTTGATCCATGGAACTATATATACTAGTCATGAGTATCTCAAACAGTCGTACTAGAAAATCCTATTTGTAAATTGTAATATTCATAAGAATAGGGGATATTAATAGGGCCCTCCCTCTTTTTTACATTTAAAGTAGGTACTGATTAAAATTGCAAGTACTTTATGATTTTACCTGTAGACCGGGGGGGGGGGGAGGGGGGGGCGGATATAATAAGTCTCGAACTGTTGGACCCCATTTTAATATTTGAAACGTACGCAGGTTTAGAAGATATGCAGATAAAAATTTGAGGTAAATTCGATTGATTTTAGTATCCTTCATAGTAATTTTTTTTTTACAATATCTGATTTTTGCACGAACAATACAAGACAAGTTCTTCTACAAAGAAATTGATCTTAAATTTAACTCAACCTCATTGGCTAATTTATTAGAAACAATACAAGACGGTTAAAATTTGTTGAGAGACTCCATTAATGGGAGTTCAGAAATCTTAGAGAGAATTGGAGAGAATGAATGTGACTCTATTCATTCAAAGTGTGTGATTACATGTTGATTTCACATATATATACAAGTATGAATGAATACTTTGACAGCTGTAATT
>JAJONR010011111.1:0-10228 GCA_029582245.1 Solanum etuberosum | reverse complement strand
ACAAGTATAACAACGATAACAACCCAATTACATTGCTCCTAAGCTTTAAGGAAACATGCCGTAAGAAGGGAATAGCCTTAACATACCTTTTTTGCTGAATTCACGTGGCCTAACGACTTTTACTCATAACCCCCCTCGCTACTACAACAAGGCAGGACCATAATCAACCCACGAAAATAGAAGATACCATGATAATCTGATAAAAGATATGTATTTCCATCGGAAATTGCTATTTGCGGCTTATCAAAACTAGAGTCGATGAAAGAAGGGTCTTACCTTGATCTTAAGTTCATAATACACCCCAAAACCTTAAAGTATGTTCAAACCCTTGCTGTCCCAACACCAAAGTATGATATGCTACAAAATTGATAAAACAAATTATACCATGATGACGAGCTCAACGCGTAGAACAACTTTCGTCAAAGACTTAAGTCGAGAAAATATATAATTTGGTTGGTCCTAGAAGTGGGTTTTCTAAATTTTCTGGTTATTTTCTGGAAAAAAATGAAGAAAAGTCGAAGAAGAAGATATATAAAGAGTTCCACCGACCTAGGGGACCTACCCCACATGCCTGCTTGTGCAGTCTTACGAAAATGTGAATATCTCTCTTTTCTTAAGTCGTATGAACGACCGTTCAATACGTTAGAAACTAGACTCGTAGACCTTCAATTTTCTGGTTTGTAGGCCCCATAACTCTTTATAGATTGGGAGAAAACCTCCGAGATATTTGACCTAAATTTCAGAGAAATATTTTAAAAGGAACTTACGATAACTTTCGCCAACTTTTATTTTGCAACTTACCTAACTTAAAAACTTGAGATACAGCCCTTGAAAACTTAAAATATGACATACGACATCATTCTTAATTCATTACTCACCCTTTTTGTTTTTCCAAGAAGGTACGAGTTAAATTAGAGTTCCGAAAAGTCATGGTGTTACAAAACGCCTTATTCAATGTCGTGGCACGACGAAGACATGTTGTGAAGCTTCATTCTTTGGGCTAACCGTGGTATCACTCGGTAAACCTCCTTTTGGTCTTGGATTTAAATGAGTGGTGATTTGAGTCATCTGTTTTTCCAGGTACTTAATAGATACCGAATGTGAAATAGCTGTTTTGTTCAGAGAAGAGACGTCATCTTTCATTTCCTTTAGAACCTTGTTCGATCCTTCCACTTTATGGAGAATTCAAGCAAGCATATCTTCGGTGCGGAAATTTTCAGGATCAGCCCTTGGCTCTTTTGGCTTTTCATGCTCATGGGGAGGCACATATCGCTCTTTTTCGCCATCCCGCTCTGTCCAATTCATACCACGGTCACGCCATTCCCTATCTCGGTCTTTCCAACCATCATCACGATCCCGGTTCCAACCTTGATTTCCACCTGACCTTGGATAGTTCAGAGAGGAACCACCTGCCTGATTTGCCAAGAAATGTCTTCTTCATTGTACATGGCCTCAATGTGTGCTTCATCAGGGTTCACTCCACTAACTCTGACCGCATTCGCTGCCTTGGAACTACTTCCCATGACATGTTTCGTCAATATGTCCATTTGGGTCATCATCTTGGCTATGTTTTCATCTCGTTCTTCGTTCTTTTCCAATTTTTCCTTTGTCATCCCGAAGTTCAAAGGAGACAGATGATCTTCCCTAGTGTACCAAGCTCGATTAATTTTTGTCATCTTATCAAGAAGGGTAGATGCTATGTCAAATGGTTGTGGCATGATTCCTCCTCGAATGAACTAGTCTGCCACACCCTTGTTGAATAAGTCGAGGCTCCAGTAAAAATATTTGTAGCAACACATTGTTTGGTAGTCCGTGAGTTTGACATTGGAGAAATAGCTTCTGAAACCTCAACCATGTCTCATGAATAAGTTCACCCATCCACTCGCTTGAAGTTCAGAATATTATCTCTCAACTTCACCATCTTCGAGGGAGGGAAAAACCTTACATAAAATGCATCTATGAGCTCCTCCCAAGAAGTAATTGATTCCTTTGGTAAATAGGTCAACCACTTCGTTGCCTCCCCCATTAGAGAAAAGGGAAACAACCGAAGTCGGACCGAACTTTTGAGTGATGTTCTTGAAAGAAAATGGCCCACCTACATCCACGAAGTTTCCGATCTGGTCAAGGGGGTCCTCATGAGCAAGACCTCTAAAGAGACCTTTACCTTTGCAACAACTGCAACATAGTGTCGGTCACATGAAACACCGCATTGCCCATAGTCGGAGCCAACTGAATAGACCTGCACTTCCCAACTGATCCTCATTGGCATAGTGCAAATTACCGATGTCATCATTGTTCCCAAGTTGGCTAAGATTACTCCCGTTGACACTCATCTCTTCACCTGTTTAGAGAGGCCAACAAAGAACACAAATAAGTTGATTCAACTACAACAAAGTCAATTCACGTCTAAACTTCAACAAAAGAATTCTAAACACCACTCCCCGGCAACGGCGCCATTTTTGATAACGCTCAACTACACTTCATCCGATTCTAAGTTTAGGCGGTCACTAACAAGTATAAACCCAACTAAGAGTTAGGGTCGATCCCAGAGAGAGTGATACGGTAAAAAATTCAATTACGAAGTAGAATAGTGTTCTAATTTTTGTAGATGTAAACATTTTTGCAACAATAAAATAAATGACAAGGGTTTGACAATTAATGTTAAATGGGGGGATTCGGGTGAATAATTAACAACTAAAAATAATCGAGAGTAAACCAGTAGAGAGAGTTTCTTGGGAGTGTGATGAATTGAGTGCGAATTTCGCTAAATGGGTGATTATTATTTACTGCAAGTTGTTGAACCTCAGTGGGTAGGTTAGGCTTTAAGTGCAATAACCATTTCTCAATCAACTATCACGAATCAAGCGAGTTCTTTCGAACCTGAAAAAGCAACACAAATTAGCAGCCCAATACCTTAATCAATCTACTTTTTCAAGCTAGATTTGTAGGATTGCATTTAGACCCACTTTCTCAAGCTAAATCCGCAACAACACAATCACTACAATCATCAACTAATATTTTTAACTCTAATACCTCTTTCTCAAGCAAGCTTAGAGTACTAAACTAGAATTGCATTTGCAACTATAATTCCTCAAACACAAACTATTAATTGAACCCACTTCAAATCAATCATAAATCAGTAAATATTGACACATATAAGCTAATTAAAACATTCAACTACAAAATAACACCCTCAAGAATGGGGGTTTTAGCCAAACATAATAAAGAACAAGAAATTGTTACAATCTATGTTTTCGATCAGATTGGGCAACAATCCACAAGTCTCCAAATGCTCAAGATGAAGCTAACAATCAAACAAATCCTAAATCTCTACTCAAAAAGTGTAAGAACAATGTTTAGAATGTTGAAGATAAAAAATCCAGAACTTGACTATTTCTCGCAACTCTTTTTTTCTTCTTTTAAAAATTACATTTATACGTTCCCAAAATTTCAGCATCGGAGTCAGTCGGTGAAATAAATCGGGAGTGCCCCTTTCATCGCCTTCTTGGATTTGTTTTTTACCACTTGCTCTGTAAAATTTGGCGAGCTACATTAGCTTTGCTGAACATTTTTGGCTACTCGCAAAAATACTTCTCCCCATCGCCAAGTTGGTCTTGAGGCAGGGCTGGCCTGCTGGAACTTTAGGCGAGCTAAAGGTCCAATCGGCGACTCGCCGAGTGGCTTTGGCGAGTACCAACTTTACTTTCCTTCAACTTTTTCAACTTTTCCGCTCCTATTTTCCTTGTAATGTCCTTACCTTGCTCTTTCGCCTTCACTACTGTAAATTAATATTTTAACATCAGTTATGAACATAAAATAGGCATTAAGGACACTAATTCCTTAATATTAAGCCCTAAATGAGTCGAAATCCCCGACTTATCAACTAGTTCATAGAGTGAAACTTCAAATTTTAGGATTTTTTTCTTCTAGATATTATGGACCTTTTCACTGATAGTAGTAGGTCATACGGTCTGTGGATAGTGATGTAGAGGATATCTGATAGTTTTTCTGTCAGGGACTTTTTAGTCTTTTCTCACATTTTTAATATCTATACTATATCGTTTTGACCTATTCTAAGTGCGTAAAAATGATTCCTAAGATTCCTAACCACCCCATTCACTCTCATTTTCTCAAAATCTTATTCCCTTTCGTCTCAAATTTTCTCCCTGAAATAATCTAGGGCTTTAAGATTTCAAGCCTCCATTAAAATAATTCATCTAGGGCTTTTATCAAAGCATGTGGAAACTTCATCAATGGGTTCTTCTTTACTCATTGAGTCCCAAAGAAACCTAAATTTCTCACTTTAGGATCTTCCCCAATTCTAGGGTTTCATAATTTCTTATAGGTTCTTTTTAAATTTTCATTTCTTCCACATGATTGATCTTATTAAGTATGAATTGATTATAATTCAATGTGGTGTTGCATTTGCGGTATTTTATGGCAGTCAATCTATTATTTTTCAAATAGAGTATTCCACTTTAAGCTATTTTTAGTATCAAACTTCGGTTTTGGGCAATTTTAAGGAAAAACATCATGATTTGGCTGGGTTATTTTAACTTTAACTTTCATATTATTTTGCTATTTCACTAATTATTTGCCTTTTATCTTCTTTTGATAGTAAAAATTGGAGGGGGGGGGAGCGTTCCCTAATTCTCGAAATCATTTTTTTTTGATATGGAGGTAGTTACAGACTCAATTTCTTAACAATAAAGTTTAATAATTGAGATACTTGTACCATGGGTAAATTGATTTTGAAATAAAACTATAAATTTTATCTTAAGGGTTGAGATTGTCTTTTTGTAATGACCCTCAGGGACGTTTATGTGATAATGCCTTCTTTTAATCATTTAGAGTGTTTCAATATCGACCCCAAGTAATATATGACTTGTCGGGACTGACAACTCAATTACCTAGTCATTCGTTTGTTTTTATGTGAATTTCTATGTTTTGGAGCTTTTGAAACTTGAACAATTGACTTTGGTTAAAAGTTCAAAAAGACAGCCTCATTATGAAATCATGACGGTTCCATTAGCTCCCGGAAGGGTCATTTTTGGCTGGTGACATGATTCACCTAGATCCTGTCATTTTCTATTCGAGTTTGTACCATTAAGAGTTTTAGCTTTTAATATTTGACCTAAATTTGACCTTGGTCAACATTCTTGATAAACATGCTCGAATAAGAATAATGTCAGTATTGTAAGCTACGAAATGTCATATTTGTTTAGTAACAACCCTTCGTGAGGATCCTGAGGCTCTCGAGCTAATTCTGATCCCCCGTGTAGATTTTTGCTAAAATGGAGTTTGGGTGTGGGATCCACTTTTTATTGAGACGACATTGGTTCAAAGTTTATACTACTCGGTTGCATTCGAAATGTCAAATTTTATAGGGTAGCATATCTTATTTAAGCCCATTAGTAGGTTTTTGCTTTAGCATTTTTTGTGTTATTTAAATGTTGAATTGTGGCATGTTGGTCAGTGGGCTGTTCTGAGCCCCAAATGGAATACAAGTTCGGGGAATTTATTAAGACACTTGATGGAGTCAATTCTGGAATTTCTAGCGCGGGTCTCACATTTCCCATAGTGACTCAAAAATTAATCCATCTCCATTTTAAGTGAATTTAGTGTCTAAACAGCCATATTAACATTATGATTCTATAATTGATAGTATTGTAGTGTTCGAAGGCTATTTGGAAGGGAAAATCTCCAGAGACATGATTTGAAGCACGCACGATTAGCATTAAGGTAGGCTACAACTTCTACTTCCTTAGATTGAGCATGATTTTGTGAAAGCATATTAATTTTTGTGAATTTTGGGTGGGTACCTAGTTGATCATCCTCGATTACTTAGAATTCATGCTTTAAGTATATATCAAGCTTTCCGGTATTAGAAGCATGTTACGTTCTAATTTTGATCATCCTTACCTTGTGGTGTGCCTTCGTTGTTGTTGTTGTTGATATTTTGGGATTAGAAGCATGTTTGTTCCATTTCCTTAGATTGATCTTTGTCTCTAGAGAAGTAGAAGATGCTTAGAGTATTTCTAAGACTTTCACCTTTTAGTTTTTCTAGGGCTATTAGAGAGGATGCCTATGAGTTTCCCATTACTTTATGCGAGCGGGTAAATACTTTGGGCATGGTGGAGTTATTAGAAGACGACTTCACTACTTACTAGCTTGATGAGCCAACCTGACAGTGGTGGCATTCTTTTCTTGGGACTAGGCCAGCTAGATCTCCTTCGGTGTTTTGGTAAGAGTTTTGCTGATGCTTTGTTGGCCAGGTTCTCCTTGTAGAATCAGAGATCGACTTTGGGATCAGTTTTTGAGGTTGGAGTAAGGTTACATGATTGTGTATGAGTATGAGATGCGGTTTCACAAGATCTCCCACCATGCTACTATGATTCTACCTACTAAGAAGGAGAGAGTTCAATATATTATCCAAAGCTTGAGGCTTCAGTTGCAGATTGAGACCCACGGAAGGGTCTTCACGGGCCATTTCATTTTAGATGTGTTTGATCATGCCTACACTATTGAGCAGATCTATCGTGAGACCCATAGGGGCATCAACAAAATATCTAGGCATTAGGGCAGCTAGAACGAGTCTTGTTCTAGACCCAGGGACTCGTATGATAGGCTCTGAGTGAGGTTTAAGCAAGGTCAGTCAAGCCGACCTGTTTAGGCCTCAATATAAGCTTTAAAGGGTGATCAGTATAGTCAGAGTGATGTCGACTTAAATCAGGGATGAGATGTGTCTCAATCAGGTGCTTCAGGCCGTGGTGGCCATCACTTTGCAAGCCAATAATCACAGGGTTATTATGACTTTGGGAGCTTGATCATTGGTCCAGATATTGTTCTTTGGTTAGGCGTATTGTACCAGTTCCACATGCAACTCTACTAGCTCCACACACAACACCACAAGGTAGAGGGGGAGGCAAGTCTAGAACCATCATGGTGGTCCTCATGGTGTACAGGCTGGTCCCTGGCGAGGCTGGTTAGTGGTAGTTCTGATGTCCAGGTTAACGGTAGATACGCCCACTTGTATGCAGCTCCAGCAAGGGCAAAGGCTGAGGCATCACAAGCAATGATCATATGAATGATTATCTTGTGTCATCAGCGCACCTTGGCTTTATTAGATCTGAGCTCTACCTTTGCATATGTATCTGTATATTATGCCTCCCATTTGAATATGAGTTCAGAGCCTTTTGTAGTGTTGTTGTATCTATCGACCCTCGTTGGTGAGTCTTTAAGTTTGGAGCAGGTATTTTTATCTTGTTTGGTTACTATCCAAGGGTGTGACACCAATGATGACCTTATATTATTTGATATGTTGGAATTTGATGTGATTCTGGATGGGTTATCCCCATACCGCACGTTCTTAGATTTCTTTTCTATGATTATTACCTTAGCCATGCATGTTATTACCTTGGTAGTATGGTAAGGCTCTTGTAGTCACACACCAGTTGGAGTTATCTCATTTATTTAGGCTTGGAGGTTAGTGGCTAGCAAATATCTATCTTACTTGCCTATGTATGGGATGTGAGTAGGGAGGTTCCTAAAGTTGAGTCGGTTCCTGTTGTCCATGATGTTGTGGATGTATTTCCTACTGACCTACCTGGCGTACCATATAGCCTAATATTGATTTTACTATTGACTTTTAGCCGGATACTCATCTTATTTCTATTCCTCCTTATCGGATGGTCCCTACAGAGCCCAAGGAGATCTGAGTTCAGCTTCAAGATCTCTCAGGTAAGAATTCATTTGGCCTAGTGTATCACATTTGGGTGCCCCTGTTCTGTTTTTGAAGAGTAATGATGGGTTCATGCAAATTTTTATTGACTACTGGCAGCTGAACAAGGTGATTATGAAGAACTGTTACCCCATGCCTGGTATTAATAACCTATATGATCAGCTTCCGGGTGCTGTGGTTAATGAAGATTGATTTGAGATCTAGTTACCATCAATTGAGGATTAGGGCAACAAACATCCTTAAGACCGCATTTAGGACTAGTTATGGCCACTATGAGTTCTTTGTGATATCTTTTCGGTTGACTAATGCCCCTACTACCTTTATGGACTTGATGACTTAGGTGTTCATGCCTTATCTTGATTCATTCGTCATAGTCTTCATTGATGAGATTTTGATATACTCATAGAGTGGGAGAGAGCATGAGCAATACAATAGGATTGTGTTCCAGATTTTGAGAGATCAGTGACTTTATGCCAATTTCTCAAAGTGCAAATTTTGGCTTGAGTTTGTAGCACTCTTGGGGTATGTAGCGTCCAAGGTTGGCATCATGGTAAATACAACAAAGATTGAGGCTATTTGTGATTGGGCTAGGCCAAATTTAATTACTGAGATTAGGAGTTTTATAAGATTAGAGAGCTACTATAGATGGTTCGTGGAGGGTTTCTCCACCCTTGCAACACCTTTGACTTGATCAACTCATCTTGATGTTCCATTTGAGTTTTCTATGTGTGATTTGAGCTTTTGGAAGCTCAAGGAGTTGCTTACTACCGCTCTTATATGGACTATTCTTATTGAGGGCAAGGGTTTCATAGTGTGTTGTAACACATTCATCATTGGTTTGGGTTGGGTATTGATGTAGTGGGGATGGGTTATAGCTTATGCAAAGAGGCAGCTTAAACTGCATGAGTAAAACTACTCCATTCATGACTTGTAGTTCGCGGTGGTCATTTTTGCTCTTAATATTTGGAGGCAATACCTGTATGGAGTTTGTTGTCTGATTTACACCGATCACATGTGTCTTTAGTAAATTATGAGAGATAGGGACCTTAATTTGAGGCAGCGCCATTGGATTGAGCTCCTTTAGGACTATGACCTCTCTATTCTCTACCATCCGGGCAAGACGAATGTAGTAGCAGATGCCTTGAGCCGGAAGGCGATGAGTATCGGTAGTCTAGCCTTCCTATCTACTATGGAGAAACCTTTGTCTTTGGACATTTATTCCTTAGCCAATAGGATTATTTTGTTAAATATTTCAAATTATAAGCGTGTGATGGCCTCTGTGGGAGTTCAGTCTTCCTTGTTGAAGCAGATTCATGGTTGCCAGTTTGAGGATAAAACCTTAGTGGCTCTTCAAGATCGAGTGTTCGAGGATGATTGTAACACCCCGTATGCAAAAGACCAAAAATAGCAGCTTTTCAGACTTTCCAGGTGCCATCCACAAGGGCCAACCATGGCCCGTGGTGTGGGCCACGGACCGTAGGTGGGTCCGTGGATTGGCTCCTCAGAAAAGGTCCAGGCATGGACCATGGTGGCACCTACAGACCGTAGGTGGGACCATGCCCCATCGTCCAGTGGTTCGTCAACTGGCCAAAAGTCTCTGACCACCATCCACGGTCCACCAGGATGGACCGTAGGTTAGACGACGGTCCGTCGATTGGGTCCATGGTTGGTAGGTCGGTGGACTGCTGGCAGTTATTTCAGGGGCAGTGTGGTCTTTTTCTAATTAATTAGTTCCTATACTACATCATTTTGCCTAAGTTTAGGACCCCTATATAAACCTTTTAACCCCCAAATTCATCCCATTCAATTCATTCTTCCAAATTCCCAAACGAAATCCAATTCCTCTCAAATATTCTCTCTCTAGAAACTTGAAGAAGAAGAAGAAGGATTCACCTAGGGTTTCAAGCTAAGGTTCCAATTTCTCCATTGAAGGCTAGCATTTGGAGTCAAGGTATGATAGTTTTCATCCATGGATTCCTTTCATCCATGGAGTTCCTAAATCTCTCTATTCAAATGGTAGAATTCCCCAATTGAGTTAGGATTTCTTCAATTAGCATGGGTTCTTATCATTATTGATTTAAAGGCTTTAATTATGATCTTCTATGCGTGAATTGATGAATTGAAATACTTTCATGATGAATTCCCCTATGAACCCATGTGATCCCTATGTTTTCAAGTTAAGAACTATATGTTGAGGGATTTTGATCTTAAAGGAAGAAATTTATGAAATTGAGCATGTATTACTATTTTTACATGAATTTATGATGAAATACATATCTAACTCATGTTTTCTAAGAGTTGATGATTGAAGTTGGGTTTTGACCTCAAGGAGGTAAATTATGGACTATTGCATTATTTTATGAAAATTTATGCAAAAAAATTAGGGTGCTTTGAGAGTAAAGTACCAATTATGATGATGTGGTGTTGTGAAAGGATATTCTCACTAAATCACAAACTAGCATGATGTGAAATGTTTTCTCACATAGA